>JARJHM010001073.1:0-77046 GCA_033356055.1 Carex pumila | reverse complement strand
GCAAAAATGGAATTCACATCCTGTCCAATACATGATAAGGATAAGGGAATCTTTTACAAGTGCTAGATCTGAACCGTTCTTTTTAACTTGGCACGAATCTCAAAGCCCAAAAATACCAAACCGGTTGAAATTGAGGGTGATCCTCTGCAATACCAATACCGGAAATGGGCACAGAAAAACTGGACTTGGTAAGGGGGCCCATATAGTCTGGGTCTGGGCTTGTATAGTTGTATATATGTTGGGGGCCCACTGTCTGTTGTCAGATTTGTTCATGAGATCGACCGGCCTCTGTACATACATTAATTGATTGATATGGTAAGGTGAACATTGGCATATGAGAACCGCACCCCTTCCTTCCCCCACACACATTATCATCATGTGCAGTTGTGCACCTTACACTTAGAGAGAAATGAAATTTAATTGAAGGATGGATGGATGGATGGATGGATGGATGCTATCCAAACATACAAACCCATGCACACCATTCAACCTAGCTACGTACTTCACCGGAAAAAACTACCAACTGCCAATATATACCTACCAATGTTCTAGATGCCCATCTGAGATTTATAATTGTAATTTAATTTTATTTGCAGAGGGCCGACATCTTGTATCTCTTTGTAACGTGCCAACATGGGTTGTTAGAAGATCTTTGACAGGAATTAGGTGCTCAACACCTTAATTAATACTATGCTCTTTAAATTTAATAATTTGTCTCTTTCAACTGCTGTTTATTTTATTTTATTTCATTTTTTTAAAACTAACTAACTGATTTTTGATTCGCTAACTTCCATTGCTTAATTTAATTTTGAGGAATAAAAAATTAATAATTCACAAACAGAAAGAAAACATACAGGAAAAAACGAATAAACACCCTATCGATCCATCGGTATTTGTTCAAGTCCAGTCGATTTTTTTACTAAATTGAATACTAAAATCTATGGACTGATCAGAGAACAATAATAAATACATCTTAATTTTTATCTCAAATTAATTTCCTGTTTTGGTAGCTAGAGACCATATATATTTCAAAGTTGAAAAGAGAAGTTCAAGATATATAGACCATTGAGGGATCCAACTAACAATCTAACAAGCCATACTCATTTACACGTGGCCATCATGTCTTCAATTCAATACCACCTCTTTAATATCTACCTTGCATAATGTAGGTGAAAATGTACTTATATATTAATTGTTACTCCAATACCATGTAAATATATATATAGATAAAAAGATTTTTCTCTTTTTGGAAGCAGCTAATTAACAGTCCTCGACCCTCAGTCTCTCGAAAATCCCAAGACTTTTTACACTAATCCTATAAATAAGTTCATTAGATCCTGTAATACTATGAAAACAATCCTATAAACAAGTTCAATGGATGTTCTATAGATGAAACCGCGTGGTCCCAGATTAAAATGCGTGAAAGCTGTTAAAAACGTGTAACAGCTGTTGAAAACGCGTGACAGCTATTAGGGACCACCTTTTGTAAACATACACATAGTATTTTGTGAACATATACATATTATCCTGTGAACATACGCATATTATTTTGTGAACATACATATTGTACATGAAATTATAGTAGTTGTGGCAATTGAAAGCGCGTCAGAACTAAGCTAAAAAAGGAAGGCTTTTATACACTGGGATTTTCGGGAGACTATAACCCGGCAACGTTACCTTTTCTTTTTTATTATTAACTATATGTTAATTAATTAATTTAATATAAAGTTAAGAAAAACTATATTGATTATATAAACGCATACAATGTGTGTACATATATGAAAGGTCGGAAACATAATGTTTGTAATTTTATAAATATAAAGCATTAATTGATTATAATTTTTAATTATCAAAATCGAATATTTGATTCGATTCATATCGAAATTAACTAATCCAATAAACCTAGGGGTGGTAAAGTGTCACATTCAAGTTCAATTTTCTTTAAAAAAATATTTTTGGTTGCTATATTTATTTATAAAAAATATATAATAATATGTTTTATTATTATAAATAATTATAAAATGATTTTTCATTTTAAAATTTTGCCTCACCATATAATATTCAGATCCTCTAAAGTAATCTAAATTTTGAGTTCGGATCCCAATCGTGTGTGATTGCTGATCTTGCACACATATTTATGGACTGCATTCCACTTTTGAGCCAAATTGATCCGAATTTTGATCGGAAGGTCTAGATCTAAACTTTAAATTTGGGTTACTTTGGAGATCCAAACCTATTTGCTCTGACATAATTATTAAAGAATATGTGTATTCTACCTCGAAACAAATTAGTCGTGAATTTTGATCGAACGGTCTGAATCTAAACTCAAATTTTGAATTACTTGAGGGAAAGGAGACACCTACCAGATAGCTAGATGCGATGGATGTGACTAAGAATTACCTAATAATAATGTGAAAGGTAAGTATAAACGAAACATTCACATAATTATATATTTAAGGCGCATGAATTGATTTGTGTGTATGTCTGTATGCATTCTTTCAGTACACTACAAGTCAAATGTCGGCTAATTAAGCGTGGTGAAATTATGGCAAAATGGTCCCAAACATGGACTACGCTTTATTGGTTTGGGCGGTGGCTTTATTTGAAGTCCTTTTCTCAATGACAAATAGTAAATAACGTTTCTTTTATGTACGTAGTTGCATGCATGTGCCATGCATACATTGCATGGGTCAAGCACTTTTCTCTTCTTTTTTTTTTTTTTTTTTTTTTCCTTTTCATATCACAAGCTAGCTACCATTGATATATAAGATGTACGTTCTCAATTAATTATGATGAGATTAATTTAATTATAATCTGCGTATTGTACATGAGTATCTGCGAGCGATAATGTCGGTATAGACTCGCGGATATTTTTGTCGCTAATAGAAAAAAAACACGCTTCTAGGTATATCATCTTAGATAATCACTTTTCACCTTCATGAATATTGTTCCGTTCTTGTAATTGATGGTTGTAGTTAATATAATTGAAAATTTTAACCGGTTGCGGATTAATTGCGATTTCAACCGATGGTGAAGTGTTTTTTTGTAGTAGTGATTAGCCTTTTAAGTAAATTAAGGAAATAATTCCTTGTTATTAATTATACTTAACATGTTATATAGTTGTATTCAAATTTGAAATCACAATTAAGCACTTATCTAAAATACAAGTGTTTATCATTTTGTTTTCTTTTTAAAACACTATAGCAGAAATATCCATCTGCGACCGGCCAAATGGGTCACAGAAGGGTGAAGCGTCGGTCGCAGAAGGGCTGAACCGGTCCCAGATGGCTGAAATGGGTCGCAGATGACCCGGTCGCAGTTGCTCCATCACTGATGACTGCTCTGCTGACGTCATCGGTCTCTGAAGGGTATGGCGCCGGTCGCAGATGACCCCTTCAGCGACCAACTAGATCTGTCCCTGATGTGACATGCTGACGTGGCTAAAGACTTATCAGGGACCGACTGAACGGTCACAGAAGGTTCCCATATGGGTCGCAGAAGGGTATTATTTTTTTTTTGTTATTTTTTGTTTTTTTTTATTTCCAATTGGTAAGAACTGTAACAAACAAATATAATATTAAACCCATTCTATTCATATATTTTTCTCTCACCTTAATTGGTACGAAACGTGACCTAGTGACGAAAACTCATATTTTTTGTTTTAATTGGTACGTACCAAGAATCTAACATCAAATATCAAGTAATTCCCAAACAATTCACAAAACAACATAAACATGAAATATCTAAAGTACTATATAACATCAAATATGAAATATCTAAAGTATGACATAAAACATCTAAAATACTACATAAACATCAAATATGTAACATCTCAAGTATGACATAAAACATCTAAAGTACTACATAAACATCAAATATGAAATATCTCAAGTACGACATAAAAACAAAATATGTAAAGTACGACATAATATCCTAAAACATCAAATATCTACTAGTCATCTCCGAGATCATCCCTGCTATCATCATGAGTATCGGGGTGCAAGGTAGAACCTCCTTGTGAGAATATAACTAAAATTTTTATGGATGACCTTATTGGATTCAAACATATCTAAAAATTGGATTCCGTACCTGATGAGATGAAGAACCCGCCATGGTACGCCTTATCTCTTCCATGAATTCCATGAATTGGTTGAGCTGTGGTTGAATAATGCCTAACACTTGACCTGAAATCACATTTATGTCTTCTTGCCTGAGAGGAGGCGGCCCCGAAGTATACGAGTGCGAGTGCGATTGCGATTCGGCTCGCGATTGTGAAGAAGACGCCCGAGACCCTCCTGGACGATACATCGATCTTGTCTTGCTTAAAACATTACCAAAAAAAAAAATTAGTGTTACATTACAATTTTAAATACAAATTTATAAAATTTCAGTATGTGTATTTTACCTAGAGCACCGAGACCGTAGTTGTCGCCGTGAGCATTATTGTCTGTGTTGGCATACCAGATGTCTTCGTCAAAAGAGGGCCAAAGAGCTTCATCAGGCCAATACTTTGCGCTCATATCCTGATTGTATTTGTCCTACAAAATTTATAAAATAAAACAAATAAAAAACGTACAAAAATAATGAATATTATTAAAAAATTGTTATGTTATATTACCCGTGCCCTTTTCGCCCTCTCGGAACAAAGTTGCCCCGTCTTCTTGTTGGTATGTGTCGGCGTGAACAGCTCGTCAGACCACCTAGGCTCGCGATTGTTTTCATCCATCTATTATGTATAAACATTTCAACACAAATAAAATTATCAAAGTTAGTTCGAGTAAACCGAAATTAAAATTAATTGTTTTCATGAAATAAAACATCTTACGAATTTTGTTTGTGAACCAGCATGTTCACTGAACCTGTAGATGCAAAGGTAGCCTCTTTAGATGAGGTCCTATTTTTATGATTCTGCTCGCTCCAGATAGCAAAGTCTTCACTGCACCAATGGTCGCACAATTTGAGCCAGTTATTCTCTGTTATCTAATCATATGTGCTTGGCACCCCTCGATCTTTCCACTCCAGAATGTTATCACTGTACTTATCTTTTGCATCATCTTTGCACTTGTTTAGCATGTTTTGGAGAAGTTTGTTGGCTATGCTGCTGAAAGTCTTCTATGCCTGATCCATGTCTTCCTCCGGGGGAAAAGTGCTTCTGCATGCATTATTAAAAAGTTGTTAGTTAGTTAAAAAAGAAAAACAGTAGATTGCCAATTGAAAAAAAGAGATTTTACTCACCAAAAACTCTGCTTGAACCTCGAGTTTAGTTTTATCAGGAAAGTCATCATATTTTGTGCACACTGCTATGTTGGGTTTGTTGGTTGCCTCAGGAAAGTACAAACGTGCACATTGTGAGATTATTTTGTTGATATTTTTGGTGACGTCCGCCTTTTCTCCAATAAAAGCTCTATAAACAAAAGTAATTAAAACCACTATAAATGGATAATCCTACATACACAAAAATAAAAATAAAAATAAAAATTTTTTTACCTATAACCAGCCCGACGAATCACTAGTCTCTCCTCCGGCGTGTCTGGCGACTTCATGTACTTATTTCGGCCGCGCGGAGGGTACTTAGTCCCACTGGAAGATGCCTCCTTCTCTTTCCCCTTTCTGCTCGACATACTTGTAATAAAGTTTGTCTTGACATTTAGTTTTTTAAACAATTCTAACAAAAATAATTCATTATTTAAAAGTCACTTCCATTTATAAATAAATTAAAAGATCGATATTAACCTAATTCCTCATTTGACGTTTTTCTCTAGACCTTTTTGTACTTTTCGGTTCATTACTTAAGTCTTCTACTGATACTTCCTCAGGATCGGCCCCATCCATGAAAAGACTTGGTTGATTCAATCCATCCTCAGAATGCACTTCAAATTCGATGGGTGTGCCATCTTCTTGAAAGAACATATCTCCATCGAACAAAATAAGCGGTCGGGATTTTTCTTTTGTCTTGACAGTAACCCACCAATCTTGTCTCTCTCGCTTTGATGAAGCATAAGGCATGTAATACACTTGGATCGCTTGGAAGGCAAACACAAAATGCCCGTCCTTTTTAAGAAATCTCTTATTATTAATCTCTACTAATCCATGCTTCTTATCTACCCGCATCCCCCTATTTATGTCGAACCAACGACACTTGAACAAGACAACTCCATTGTCTGCTCCTTTATATTCCACTCGCATAATTTCTTCAATTATGCCGAAATAGTCCTTCACTGTGCCATCCCCATTATCCTCTTGAACACAGACATCGTAATTTGATGTTATCTTATTTCTCCTGTAGGACTCGGTGTGAAATCGAAAACCTCTCACATCGTACATGTTGTAACACTGAACTCACCGTGTGACTGGCCCAAATGCAATTGCAGCGATCCTTTCATCTCCAATTTGACCACTAAGTGCCAAATTGCGCATCCATCTACCAAACTCTTTCAAACGAGTTTTCTCAAGACCTGCGGCACTTATTGTTGGTCTCATTTCTCTAATTTCAGCATCGAATCGCCTGCAATATTACAAATTTAGTATCGCAATTGTGCAATGCAACTTGATAACAAATGAACCATGTAGATCGTAATATGTAAAGATGCTCACGTAATGAACGGGTCGAATTCGGGACGACAATTAGTCATGATGTAATAATGTGCCGCATTTAACTCTTCATCTGTAAGATTTTTGATGGGAATCATTCCTATTGCACATCCAGGGTAACTCACAATAGGAAGACGTGGATCATTATCAACAAATCCACTGTCATCGTATCGATCTGGGCGGTACAAATGTGAAGCAACATCATCTTTAAAATATAAAGACATAAAATTAGAAGTTTCTTCGACGATATATGCCTCAACAATTGAACCCTCGACGCATGCCTTGTTAGTCACCTTTATCTTAAAACGCTGTATGGCTCTACAATATCATCAAACAAGAAAGGTATAAAATACATTCCAAATGATATTATATATTGAAAGGTATAAAATGGAAGTTTCGAATATAAACCTTTCAAACGTATACATCCAACGAAATGAAACAGGACCACAAACTCGTGCTTCGTAACTGAGATGAACTATTAGATGTTCCATGGAGTCAAAGAAGCCTGGCGGAAATATTTTCTCTAATTTGCACATTGTGACGATAACATTCTTCCCGAGCTCCTCAATATGAACCGGATCTAGTTCCCTAGCACATAGATCTCTAAAAAAGTTACTAACCTCTGTTAATACCTCCCAAATTGGTTCAGGTAAGAAATCTCTAAATGCAACCGGTAACAACCGCTGCATGAATATGTGACAGTCATGACTTTTCATCCAATTGAATGAAGCATCATCTGAGTCCACAATATTTGACAAATTAGAGGCATACCCGTCTGGAAATTGCAAATTCTTAACCCATTCGCAAATTTCACGCCTCTGTTTTTTGTCCAAACAATAGGTTGCTTGTGGTTTCACTATTTTTCCCGCTTCGTTGGTGTAAAGCTCCAAAAGCGGACGATTACACAATTGCGCCATATCGAGACGAGCCTTTGCATTATCCTTTGTCTTCCCTTTAACGTCCAGTAATGTGAAGAATATGTTCCTTGTCACAACCATCCCATAGCGGCTCCTCAGCAGCGTTCATCATGTTATAGAACTCCTGAGCTTTCAAATTCGGTTGTTCCCAATCAAAAGAAGGACCAGCAGCATCAACAACCATTTCAATCATATCATTTTGACACTCCACCTCAACACTCTCTTCAATGACTGTCTCTTCAACGACAGTTTGGCTATGTTCCCCTAATCTGACGTTCGCACACTCACCATGCATGGTCGAAGTCTCATAATAAAGTCTAAAACCCGATTTCAACAGATGTTTTCCGATTGTATACCTATCCCACCATCTAGTACACCCACAATTGGCACAAGGACACTTGATACGATTTTGCTTATCAACATTATTTGGAATGGCAAACGCATAATTAAAAAATTCATCCACACCATTCACAAATACTAGATTGACCTTCTTTTCCACGTAACGAGGACCGTACATCCAACTACGATCACCCTCCATTCCTCCTAATTATGACATATACATCTATAAGCTATTGTATACACATGACATAAATGAAATAATTAATGCATGACATTCTAATTTAGATTGACAAATCTCAAATCCTAACTACACCTTAGTTCATTCAATTTAAAGGAAACAAAAATCCAGATCTATACCTTAGACCCTCCAGATATCATTAATTGATAACGGACCCTCTAAAGCAAGTCATGGAAGAAACACATAATCAAATCAAGTGTTGCATCATCCATGCAACAGGACTTGTATACAGCCATACAAGCGGCATCTACATAAGCTATGAATTTAAATGTACGTACCAGAGAGAGAGAGAGAGAGATGATGCTTCCCTTCCCTTGCCTTGCCTTGATTAGTTCTAAATAAAATAAAATGCGCACGAGGTCAAAACTAAGCTTAAAGTTATGCCATGTTTACTTATTTGACACTTCAATGAAATAATGACATTAAATATTAATAAATTCAAACTCATTAGTCTTTTGAGGCTTACATAGGGCCGGTGTACAATCATATCCCACTCTTTGAATGCTGTCTCAGTAGTGAAGAAATGTATGTGGATTAATATTTAAGAAAAATTCGGCAGCATTTCCCCTTAGTTCTCTGAGTACGCGTTAGAAACACATCCTTTCGGACATGTAATTCAATACGTACTCGTAGGAACAAGGGAAAATGATACCAAAATTTTCTTAAATACTAGATCCACATACATTTCTTCACCTCCTAGATGAGACAAAGCATTCAAAGAGCAGTCCCAAAACGGGGACTATTCAAAATTAATCCCTATTGGATTAATTTTGAACGGGTATAAAACCTAAAAGGCATACTAGCTATAAGTTCTGATTTAGTTGGATTATAACATAATACTACTAATAATAGAATTAAAAAAAAAGATAGAAAACTTGCCTGATTACAAACAATTACTCTCTTGAAGATCGAGCCTTCTCCTCTCCTTCTTTCTTCCCAAGGTTAACCTAACTTCTACAACTCCTAAAACCAATTAACCAATCAATTACTATTAAAACAAGCAGAATCAAACCAATCAATTACTATTAAAACAAGCAGATTCAATTTTAATTGACTACATATGTTGAACTTCCAAATTTATTATTCAAATATCTATACATTCATCAAATAACCTTACATAACTTAAACATATGTATGGGATTCATACATTGAAATGTACTTCAAATTCATATGTTTGTTTGGTGCATAAAAGAAAGAATGGGAGGACATATGAGCAAAAGTACTTGTTAAATGACATGTACAGTGATGTCCCATGACATGATCATTCAGTGAGCACTCATGCATAAAATCCACTGTTTCATATTGAAATATGTGAGGAAATGCAATTATGTAAAGATGCAGGGGCCCCCGTGTAAAAGTATGTTATTATGATAATATGAAGATCTGTCAAGATAATTGGCTACATTTTTTGTATAATTGGAAGAGGTTTGTCAGATGTTTTATTGGTACGGGTAATTGATTCATGGTATAAAACTGTCCACCAGACCATGTAAACACTGTGCATACAAAAACACATAACCAACACAGTGCCTGTACCAGACCCATGCATGATCAAATACATTGATAACCATGCTGGTACAGCATGATGTCCACAAACTCTATTTAATGAAACAAATGATATTTTATGTGAGATCAAGAAGATTAATAAAACTCTATTTAGATGCATGTCTATTGTAGAAAAGCATGCAGTATCAATGGTTTCTATTCTTTATCTACATTTACTGTATTAAAATTACTATCAAAATACATAATATTATAAAATAGTTTCACATAATAATTATATTTGAAAAATATAACTATAAAATAATTTAAGTGCAGCTATGGTAATTTGTATTCTACGGTTCAAGCAATGCTATGAATCCCATATATTTATTTTCAAATATTGAACTTCCAGATTTTTTTTTTTTTTTGAATTAGATTCATGATACCACCTTTCTGGTACCATTCAACCTAAAAGAAGCATCAGATTAGTCAACATATAGACTCAACCCCCAATACCGAATGTTGAAATTAAAAGAAGCATCAGATTAGTCAACATATAGACTCACCCCCAAAACCTAGAAGCTGAAATTAAAAAGAGCACTTTACTGTACCAGAGATGAACTGCTGTACCACTGCGAAGCCAGAACCAGAGATGAACTGCTACACTTTACTGTACCAGAGACAAAATCGATTAAAATCATGTAATAGCTAGAAAAATAGATTAAAATCAGGGACAAAATCAGGGACAAAATCAAGGATTAAAAGATGTAATTTTTGAAAGTCCAATTCATTAATTAATAATCCTAACTTTATATCAATTTATTAAAGAATGATATCAAACTTTATATCAGTTTAAATGATTCATGAAATTGATGAACTTCATGTACCATCTGATACTGGTACAAACATCTCTGTACCGGACAGGTACTGGTACGAGCAACTCAGAGATGAAAAATTTTCGAAATTTTCAATGCTCATGCTTATTTTGAAAAAGGGGTAAATGCAATGCATGGTAAATCAATATAAGAGGAGTTAATTAGTACTGAGAGTCAGAAGAAGGAGACGGAGGTGAAGGCCTTCTCGATCGTTGAAGGAACGCGAGCAGGAGAGACGATCGCTGAAGGCCTTCTCGATCGCCGATCGTCGCTAGCAGGAGAGACCCGATCGCATGCGGCGTGCGTTGATTTCACGGCGGGGATTACCCTTTTTTTCTTTTTTTTTTCTATTTTTTGCTAAACAAAACGCGCCAAATAAAATGTGTAATGTTTTCACGGTGTAATGTTTCAGGGACCGGGCCAAATGGGTCCCAGAAGGCTCTGGGCGCCGGTCCCAGAAGGCCATGGGCCAATCCATCCCCGCTGCGTACATTTTTGTTTTTTTTTTTGGTTTTTCGTGGGATCTTCTACGACCGGCGATCGGACCCGTCTCAAAATCCGGTCCCAAATAACTAATTTTGCTGTAGTGAAATGATTAGCAAGTTCGGGCTAAATAATTTCGTTGAATAAGAAGAAAATACAACTTTAAAAAATAATTAAAATAACATAGCGTATAAACACTTTTATTATCACATATAAATTAATATTTTTTGGAAAAATATATAACACATCTGAAATGCAGGTGAGGTGCGAATTTTGAAGTATAGTTATTACTTTTTATTAGTTGAGGAACAATAAAAATATGTGATTAAGGAAAAAAAAATTTCAAATTGAGACATATATGTTATCAAATAAAATGCAATATCAAATGACATATAGAAATTTAAACAGCTAATAAGATAAAAAATAACTAATTTTATATATTGAATTAGAAGCATGTAAATATATATGAGTACAAATTAAGTTAAATTATTTTTTTAGCCATATAATAAATTGAATTTGACAATAATTAATGGCGAAACGATTAAAAAAGATTAAGGACTTAATTAATGTCTTAAAAATCTTGAAGCTCAACCATAATCTTTATGAAGTATCAATTAGTTAATCAATTTCATAATTGGTATGAGTCTATAATTAACCAATGGTCCATTTATTGTTAGGAGCTAATGCATAACGAGATCCTTTTGGCCAAATGAGAGAATTTTTTAGTTGAGGAGATAACAAAAAAAGTTTCTTTCAAGTGGATTTCTGACTTAATTAGAAAGTGGATTTTCTTTCTTTTTTCTTACTTATTTCTTCATTGAAAATTCTGATCAATTGGACAGTGATGTCATGCATGAGATAAACTATGTGGTCCAGTCAAGCAATGTAACAAATATATATGTCTTGTGCTAATTGTTGGAGGAGAGGATAAACTTAATTAATTACTATAATAATTAGGATAATAGATATATATAAGAGTGTACACATTATATAATTAGCACATCCCCAAAAAATATCAGATATATATAGTTGGATGCTTTTACTTTAGTCTAATTCAAGTGCCATGCATTGAATTTAATTAGTTGTACTGTTGTCTTTGGAATACGCCGAGTAGACTAATTAACTCTTGTAAGCATTCTATAGAGAACAACAGAAAGCAAATCATGTGCCATTTCCTCCGTATGTCAGAACCACATTACACATATAAGACCAAACAATGATGTTTCTCCTTCGTTAATATATCAACTCATAATTAATTTTCATGCTCAGACCGCTGATGGTGATGATAAGTTGTATGCGTATATATTTGAATACATGTTGCAGTCAGTTTGGCATGCATGTGGAAGTGAACTTGACAAAACATTGACACAACTACACAAGGGGGGGGCATGCATCACATGTCATGACACCTTTAGTTTGGACTTGCACTAGGTCATAGTACCTTATTCACAAGGGAACATGACTGCACATGGAATGATATTCATGGCCAGCAAACATATATAGATCAGAAACATGAAAATATGTGTGGATGATTAAATTGTCCCTGGTACTCTACCCCTTTAAAAGCTAAACATTTTGCAAAATTATTGAAATACAAGATACATGTGACCACAATTAAAATGATCAAATTAACCCCACAATTATATATATTTACCTTTTTACATGATATATATATATATATATATATATATATATATATATATATATATATATATATATATACATACATACATACATACATAAGTGAATTAAAAGAAGATTTGTGAGGCCAAGTCACAGAGCATGACACATATAATTGTGCATCAGGTATCAACAGATACATCTTGTCATTCAAAATTAAAAACATATATTAAAACGAAATACAAAAAAAAATGCCCTGCACAATATTCTCGTGCTATATATATATAAATCCTTTTTATAGATCACCCTTTTTTACATTTCCCCCATTGGATTATATGGTTTTGTTTTGGCTCATTTTGTCACTTGCTAGTTAATAATTAAATTGTGTCACGTCATGGGAGCACTATTATTTACCCCTTGATGGTTATGAGTTATGACCACATGTTCAAATCCGGGACCGTAGACAAGGCCTAGTCA
This sequence comes from Carex pumila, assembly GCA_033356055.1. Taxonomy (NCBI): domain Eukaryota; kingdom Viridiplantae; phylum Streptophyta; class Magnoliopsida; order Poales; family Cyperaceae; genus Carex; species Carex pumila. Next base: position 64,024 of record JARJHM010001073.1, on the reverse strand, counting down.
CTAAATAGCACTACATATGTTGTGCTTTTCAAGGAAATACTCAGCCCCACAAAAATGTTCTCCTTTTGGGCTTCATTCTCTCATCTAATTAATCTACTTAATCTCTCGGCTATTCTCGGCCCCACCTGGAATTTTCTTTATATATACATTACAGATATATACAACTTGGATTCAAAAATTTATTATCTGATCGATAAAGCTTTTAATATTATACAAAAATATACCACAAAGATCAAATGATAGCAAGCCATTTGTTTAATTGGGATAAGTACGTTCTCATCAGCTTTAAGTGTTATATATAACATATATGAGACAAAATATAAAGCAAGTTTGATCGAGTACGTCTTAAGTGGAGCTTTCATAAATGGGGAACGATTTAATAGTAAATTGGTGGAATTTTGCTTTTCCTTGAATATTATATATTAATTATCCAATCTTTCTAAGCTAAACATGCTAGAGTTAAACCTAACTAAAGATATATTATCACATGCATGTAGCAGCTTAAAATTCGCTATGTTTTTTTTTTATTTTTTATCATAATTTAAATTATTAAGAGATCTAATTTCCCCAAGGATTATATATAGAGTAGTTGAACTATTTGTAATAGGAACATAAAATAACATTGTCAATAAATGAGTCATTTAATTTTACCCACAAGTTGCACCACTAGTTATACCATGGCGCTATATATTGTGCTTTTTATAAGGATCAAACTGCAAAATTAAGACCTGTGCCAAAAGAGGATTAAAATATTGAGAATTGAGAGTTGCAAATATGTCCTTAATTTCTTCAAAAACCTTAAGCTTTTTATAAGAGTCTCGATGCTCTTCAGCATCTTTTAAATGTTATTGTCGAAAATTGAACGTACCTACGACATTTCTGTACAAAAGTAGAACTTGTATCATTGCACTAAGTTTGTAGTTTTATTTGAAAATATTTAATAAGCGAACTATTGAAATATTAGTATGATCAATTGTTTTGGCATTAGATGCATTATTGACCTCAATCAATTTATCAATTTACATGTAGTTTTGGAATATTAGTAGGATCAATTATTGACTTCAATTAATTTCCGCTATTTCCCTCTACCGTTTAGAATTAGGTATAAATCAATATATAAGATACGAGGGAAATCAATGACAATTATTAGTATGACAAACTATAAGATATATGTCCTTTTGAAAACAAATTAAATTATAAATGAGAAATATGAATCTTGTATCATGTTCTACATCATGAGCCATGGATGAGCATGATTTTTTTTTTTCAGTACTATGCTTAGTATAAAATTAAGAAGTCGAAATAATTAAAGTTGGTTAATTGTAGTTTATTTTTACTACCCATATAGTCGGTTGTTGTCCCACTAAGCCATGTCATGGTTGTCATAAATACATGAGTGGATAAGTGAAATTTGTAAAAGGTTAAGAAAAAAATTATTTATATTGAAATTGTTGATTATAAAGTCAGCATAACATGACAGATTTCAACTTGTGATGGTGAGAGGTGTATAAAAGGGTACTATGTCTAATGGTCACTACACAAAGTCAACTAATATTTACTTTTTGCTTTTTTAAGGTTTATATTCAATTCAAAGTCAAGTACTGATTATAGTAGCAATGATGTAATAGCGCATCTCAAATAAAATGCTTCAAGTTGGTACAGTACCTTCAGATAAGATAGGTTTGATTGCTTTAGGAGCCACCCCCAAATAAAAGAGAGGAAGAAATTAAAGATAAGATGCCATTGAGCCGGCCATTTTTATTAATAACCAAAAAAAAAAAAAAGGTTTTTTTACCAAAATAACCACAAAATCTGAGTTTTTTCAAATATAACCAAACCGTCAGGGTTGCTGGCGGTCCACTTCTATAGCGGACCGCCAGCATCCCTGGCGGTCTGCTATTTTTTTTTTTTTTTTAGAAATCTGATTTTTTTTCTTAATATTTTCATTTGTGAAGTTTTAGTTTTTTTTATGTTTAAAGTATTTGGGATATTTGTCAAAAAATTAAGGACGTGGCCTTTATGTTGATCTTCTTCTTTTTTTCGGTTTTTATAATATATGTATAATTTATACATATATACATACATACATACCGGCCATTTTTATTAATAACCCAAAAAAAATATATTTTTATCAAAATAACCCAAAATCCTGAGTTTAACATAACTGTAGTTCTAAAGTAGTCTAACAAGTAAAGTTCACGAATACAATTAAAGTTCAAGGATATAACTAAAGTTCACAAATATTCATAACTTAGTTCAAACCAAACAGAATAAGTTCACCCAAGCAAAATAATAAGTTCATCTTTCACGACGTCGGAATAAACCCAATAGACGAGAAGATTTTCTGGTGCCAGCTGCAGGTGCGGCAGTACTTGTAGACTCTTGGCTACTAGATGATTGGGTCGCAAGAGGTGGTTGTGTTCTACTACTTGCTTCAGCAACAACTCTCGCATTTTCTCTTTCATTGTGTTCGTTTATGGCATCTGAACATAACAATAGAATTCAGTTATTAATATAATAAAATCATAAATTAATTCCGAAAAATGCTACATACCTACCCTGCGCCTGTCAGAAACGGAATGGCGAGCCTGATTTCCCAATGGCCTCCTACCACCCATCTCGTTCCTACCACCCATCTCGTCCATGGTCATTATAGCACGTTTGTGTCTCCTCCTCCCCTTCCTTATCCATCCTTCTGAAGGGAGTATTCTATCACCGACATACGCAGGCCACTCATGCTGGTTGGGATAAGAATGGAAAGATCCAGCCCAAGTAGAAGCAAGGTAATCGGTACAATACATGTCAGCGACATAGTGATCCTCGCATAAGTTTCTCACTCGGCATACCGCCATCACGTGACTACAAGGTATGTGTATTAGTTGGGGTCCTTGGCATGTACAGGTCACCTCTCTTGCCTCTCGGAATTGCACTACGTACTTGAATGCCCTCTTCACAAACTCCATAGTGCCATCTAGTCGACGACTGGAAGGAACGTACTCATTTGGATTGTGCACTTCGAATTCTGTACCATCATTACCTATCGGGATCACAGTCATAGTTGCACCTTTGTTTCTGTGCTTTCTTAGTTTCTCCTCCACCCTTGTTGAAAATGACTGGTTCATCCTTATTAATTCTGCGGCCTTAGCACGCTGTTCCTGAAACAAGGTATTTAACTTGTAGAAAGTGTCTTCTACAACTGCAGCCACAGGCAATGTCCGGCTCTCCTTGAAGACTACATTCAGCGATTCAGAACCGTTGGTGGTCATAATTCCCCAACGGTAATCTCCATTACGTGCTTGATATATTTTCTTGTATGCTGGTGGCTCTTGGACATCTCTGGGATTATTTTTGCCCACCTTCATTAAGTAGAGATTTGTTTTCGGCATATACTACATATAAATAAGGAAATAAAATAATATAAGTAAATAATTAAAATAAAAATATGTCCACAAAGTACAATAAGACATGTAAACAATTAACAAACACATACATTTGCAAATTCTCTACTCATCTGTTCCACCCTTCTCGGCTTCTTTTTTTTTGCAATTACGTCTGAATGTTTCTAGGACCCATGTATCGTATCTGGTTGCCTTACTAAGGTCCTCCGCAACGTGTTGTATACACAACCTGTGCACGCACTCGCCAGTGTGTGTTGACCAACCGTATTCTTCACGATCAAAAATATATTTTATTCCTTTGTGCTGGTCTGATATTATAGAGAAAAACTTTGTTGGCCCAACCACCCGTCTTCTTAAAAACTGCATAGAGAATCCCCAGTTCTCACCATCCTCTTTCTGAACAATTGCAAATGCCAAAGGCAACAGCTGGTTCTCAGCATCATATGCACATGCTATCAGTAGCCTCCCCTCGTAACGGCCAGACATGAAGCATGCATCAATGCTGATAACGGGTCTAATGAATGGCACAACTTGGATACAAGAACCAAAAGCCCATGCTATGCCCTTGAATTATTGAACTCCCTCTATTAGTACTCCATTCTTGTCATAAATGGGGCCATGCCACCGTTGAAATACAGTGCCGGAATTTGTACTTGCCATAGCCTGGAGCAATGGTGCTAGATAGTCGTATGAATCCTTCCAACTACCGAATATTCTGCAAATCGCAAGTTCACGACCTCTCCACAACCTGTTATATTTTGGGATTACATGTATGTATTTGTGTCTGACGGCCATAGCCACCGCCTTGATGCTCATCGATGGGTCCAACTTAATGTCTGCCTCAATTGCATCGGCAATTAGTGATGCTGTCAGATTTGAATAGTCTGTCCTTGTGGACGCAGACTTGCATGTATGAGGTGGTTCACACTTTTTAATTATCCATGCTTCCCCCAAACCCGCAAGGGTTGCATAAAGGCGAAACTCGCAACGAGAGGCATTTTTTGCATATCACAACCAATCTTTTTGATTCCCTTCTTTCTAATATACATTCCCAGTTGCCGTGAACATGAGTGTCATGGATTTTCTTTACAAGTTTATCTATGTTGGTATAGACTTGCCCTGGGGCAAGTTCACAATTGTATACAACAGGAGGACCAAAGAAACTAATGTCAGACTCTTCAAAAGCTGTGGTATTGTTGAATGTGGCGACATGATACCTATTCCCCCGACCTCTGATTGGGAATTTTTCTTCCCTGGACAAACCTGATACATTTGCATCACCATCTGATAAGTTATCAGATTCCCAAATTCCTTGGTATTCATCTCCAGTTTCCATTTCTCTTTCCGGTATGACATTAATAGCATCAACATCAATATTAGTATCATTTCGATTAATGGATAACTGTATCGGTACTGACTTTGGTATAGCTAGAAATGTAGGAATTATGGGTGCCTGTCTGGGTGGTGGTGGTGGGGGTACAACTTCAGTAAACTCATGGGAGTTATGGTACCCCGGGTTGTCATGAGGGGAGTGGTGGTACCCCTGGCTATCATAAGCCGAATTGTTATAACCTGAAGGTCCAACAGGGGGAGCCCTAGAAGGTCCAGCTCCAGCCGCACTAAAAGATCTAGCCCCAGCCTGGGGAACCCTCCTGGAATATAACTCTATCATCGCGACCCCCCTAGACTCAAATTGTTGGTACACAGCCTTCCACAACTCCTCATTTGTTATAGGAAAACTCACAAAGTAAGGTCTACCCCCCCAGCCCATTGTGTGTCAATTCGGGTAGCCAAATCTAAGTCATACCGGTTGGGGTTTACACCAGTCTTTTCGTATACTAGTTGCTTAAGTTCAATAAATGTGGTTCTTTCATTAACCTGTAAGCCGAATGAGGCATCTTTCGAGTAATACACGCCATCTACACCCTTAGTTAGCTTACCGTCCACGTATAGTGCAACCAACATTTTTTCCTTCACAAACTACATTTAAAAAAAAATTCATAAGAATTACAGTATAATAGATTCATTCTTTTTTTCAATTTAAAAGTTAATTATAATATTAATTAAAGACTAATTTATAGTATTTACAGACTGCGGGTATAATAATTATTAATTAAAAATTAAATAGAAAATAATTAAATTAAAAATAAAATACCTGTAGCAATCGTCTCTAAAACGCCTAAAATCGCTTCAAAATCGCCAAAATTGCTCTCTCTTTCTTCTCTGTGGTTTAACAAATGAATACAGTGCGTGCTGGAGAGAGAAAGCGTGTAAAACAGCTAGTGGACCGCTAGGGATACCAGCGGTCTGGTCTGCATAAAAAATCAGATTTCTAAAAAAAAAAAAAATAGCAGACCGCCAGGGATCCTGGTGGTCCGCTATAGAAGTGGACCGCCAGCACCCCTGACGGTTTAGTTATATTTTAAAAAATTCAGATTTTGTGGTTATTTTGGTAAAAAAACCTTTTTTTTTGAGTTATTAATAAAAATGGCCGCCATTGAGCCGTCTAAGTTTTAAATGGATTAACATAAATAAATTTTAGTGAAGATGATGACAAGTTGTATGATGTTACCTACTAATTTATAATGGATTCTCATTTGTTCTCCTGATCATTTTATTAATATGATAAATTTCTAAATGCATACTTATAGAATCCAATTTTATAAGAATTCACATCCTCTCTAATAGTGCATAAGAGAATCTTTTACAATTAATAAATCTCGACCGTTCTTTTTAACTTGGAATGAATCTCAAAGCCCAATAATAATGCCCTCCTACGCTAGCCCGAATCCCAAAGTGATGAGATTTAATCTCAAACCGTAAAGTGAGGCCCATCCTCTACAGTATTGGACTTAAGAATTGAAATGGATTGCATTACATAAAAAAAGTGAGACTCTGGCAATATGTATATTATGGACTAACTTGAGCACTAGTTCAATATGTTTATTTTTAAAGTTCAAACAGTCGATTCGAACCATTTACGTGGTCTTCTTGTAAAAATGTACTTAGAGAACAAAATATATAATTTTTTTAGAACCCTTTTACTATTTTTTAAAGATATAGAAAATCACTACTGTTCCATAGTTTTTAGATCAAATGATTTTCTATCAACTAAAAAAAATAATACAAAAGTTCTAAATAAAATATAAAATTAGTTTCTAAGTACATTTTCACAGAGAGATCATATTTAACTGTTCAAAATAGTTGTTTGAACTTTAAAAATCAAAATAAAGATACAGATAGATACATAACACAGATTGGTTTATAATATGCATATTACCATAGCTTCACTCATGCAAAATTTATATCTTGTTAAAATTGAATGCAAAATTTATCTATTTATAGAATTCCTGTAACTATTAGAAATAAAATATATATTATTAGGAAGAGATTTCTTTGGTCTAACGTGTTTTAGACCTTAATTACATGAATATTGCTCTCTTAGCTAAATGGTGGTTTTGATTTAAAGATCCAACAATTGATGAGAAGTGAAAATCAATCCTCATTGCCTCATATGATCTACTAGTCTAGATTCTAATAGGTTTTCATCATTTTGGTCTAGTATTTTGGATCTTACACAGATTTTTGATATGGGTATTAATAGAATTATATGAGATGGTTCCACTACTTTTTTTTTGTTAGACAAATGGCATGGTATTGGTAATTGTGCATTATATTGTGTTTTTTCCAAATTTTTTAGAATCATTTCTAACCCTACTATAACTGTGGCAACAGTGTTTGCAAATTTTCCTTTAGCATTTCGATTCAATAGATCACTAGTATTATATTAGCTGAATGGATCCAATTATTAGGGCTTTTTTCTTCTCCTAATAGAATAATTTGGAGATGGAATTCTTTGGAGTTTTTTTTTTTCATGTTAACTCTCTTTATATATGGTTTATTTTTTAGAGGGGTTCCAACTCATACTTACAATACTCTTTGGAAATCTAAGATTCTACTTGAGATTAAAATTTTTGTTTGGTTACTTAGGTAAAATAAGATACTTACTAAATGTAACCTTCAAAATCAGAGGATGGCAGGGTAACATTGATTGTGTATTTTGTGGTTCCTCCGAGACTATAGACCACCTTCTGTTACCTACTCTTTTATTTTTTTCACTATGATCTTGGATTGGGAATGATAACAACTTTGTATTTAATTGTTCCCAAGTGTCAGATCTTTGGCACTTTGATTATTGGATTCCATTAAAGGACTCACTTCTTGTTGAATTGATTAGAACATGCACTTTTTGGATAATAAGGTTAACAAGAAATATGATATGTTTTCAAAACTCTCATGTACTTGATATTAGAGTTGTAGCTTCTTCTATTATTGCTCTAACTTCATATTGGTGTAAATCTCGATTAGATAATCCTTATTTTAAGTTATATTTAATTATGTCTTTTGATGTATCTTCTTTGACTCAAATAGTGTTAGTTTGTAATAATCTAGAAGTCAATAATATGATAAGTTAATCATAAAGCTTTGTTCATGAATTGAATGTTTATATATCATTTTGTTACCTTGAGTATTATTGCATTTGTGGATCATTTCGAGTTCATGACTGAAATTGTGAAACTCCATAATATAGATAATATATACTCTTAAAAGGTCACTGACCAAGGTAATTAGCAGGAACACTAATTACCGCTATAAGGTTAGTATGTGGATTAAAAGATGGTTAAGTTTTACAAACCACCTGACACGAGATGTCATTTTAATCACATAGATACATGTTCTAGGAACATGGTATTTGACAGACCCCGAATGAAACATTAAATAGAATTGTGTTCGTGTCATTTATGTTTTCATTCAGTGTCAAAGTTCTACAGTATGAGGTATTTATCGTTCCCATTAAGAAATATATATGAGTAAGTGTTATCTAACGCTGTCCGTAAAAAGCAGCCATAACGGTAGCATTTCCATATGTATAGCTTAGGTGAGGAAGTGATAGTCTGCCAAGAATACTATTTGTCCCTCGTATCTCTATACGAGCTATAGCATCACTGGGCCCCTTGGTAGAGTTAGATTATCTGCATGCAGTATAATTACAAGAGTAATTATATTTGATAATCTACTCAAGATCAAGAAAAGATACAGTTAACAAGGATGACACATATCTACCTTAAAACTGATCTGATAGCTATGAGACAGAAGAACTGACACAAGTAAATTGTTTACTGGATCGTGATATTGTACAGTACAGCATCATCTGTGTAATTGGATGGTCATGATGTGTTTCCACATGCCACCCATGACTAACAGAAGTTAAAACAGTTTTAACTCTGTTTACCAACATAACACAGATCCTATTGGGTCACACCATATAGGAGCTACTCGGAGAATCTTACTGATTAATTATAAATTGATTATAATTAATATTAAGATGGTTATAATTAATTATACGTGATATAATTAAATTATAAATGTCATTTAGAATGACAAGCAGAAACAACGGTTAATTTATAAACGTACACGTTACGTTGTATAAAAGTTACCGAACAATAACCGAAAAGAAATATAATTGTACATGACAATTATATATATATGATTTGGAATTTTAATTGTTAATTATGGGTTTGAATTATGGATTTAAAAGCCCAAAATAATCAAAGCCTTAATTAAAATTAAAGGCCCAAAGTCAAAGCCCAAAATCAAAGCCCAACACTATTCATGCCTTAATGGGCCAAGGGCAAAATGGTCTTTTTACCCTTGGTGCCGACTTCCCATGTGTTGACATGTGTCATGTGAGGTGGCAAGGGTATTTTGGTCATTTCACATGATAAAAGGATGAGGTGTCAAGGGCTTTTGGTAAATAGATTTGTTTTGAGGGGTATTTTGGTCTTTTGCAAACCTCCTCAAAAGTCTATAAATAGAGGGGTAGGGGTAGAGAGAAAGACTCACTAATTCACGTGTTAATCTGATTACTTTGTTAATCGATTTTTTCTCTCTTCCTTGATTTCGGTTATTTCGAGATTAGGAAAATAATATATTTTGCGAAATCCCGCGGTTTAGCTTTTAAAGCGATACCAAGTAATCTCGGGACACAAATATATTTATTTTGTCCTTTTTCTCGGTGAATAGTGTTTCAGCAGAATTCCGCGGTTTACGGTATTTCTGGCAGAAGAAATAAATCGCTCTCCGGTTAGTCCTGGTGGATAACCGATAGAGGTATCACACGTGTGATACTACGAGTCGATTCCTTCCTTGGTGTAGCTCTTCTCGCTTATTCTGCATTCCAACTGAGATTTGGAATCAAGGTATAAATTGTTATATTAATCTATTTAATTTCTAAATAGATTTAATGCTTTAGAAAATCAATCATGGAGTAGATCTGTAAATAAATTAAATGAGGTTTTGATGCCAAAGGAATACTGAAGGTGGACCGCCTTGGAAGGTTTCCTGACATACCTCGTTTAATTTTTAGCTTAACTTAACTGTAAAAATGTTGTTTTACACACTTCCGCTGTTAAGCTAAATTAATGGGTTTGAACCGTCAAAACCCCAACAAATAGGCCCTCTGATTGTACTATCAGACTCAAACACACCAAACTAGAACAGCTTCCTGCTGGATTCTTATGTGGACCCTGGTCCCTAGCTGATTATTTGTGTGATAGAGTAGTTAATAATGCTATTGATGCTGCTATTGGCCTTTTTCCTAGTATTTCATCTTCATCAGCTAGTGCCTCCTCTTCTAATGTTATAGTCATTAGTGATTCCATTTAGTATTATTTTTTCATCATATGATGGTTACTGTATGCTTTTAGTTGTTAGCCTATATGCTGTTAGTTGTTAGTGTTAGTTTGTAATAATCTAGAAGTCAATAATACGATAATTTATCATAAAGCTTTGTTCATGAATTGCATGATTAATATCATTTTGTTGCATTGAGTATTATTGCATTTATGGATCATTTTGAGTTCATGACTAAAATTGTGAAACTTCATAATATAGATGATATATACTCTTAATCTTAAAAAGTCATTGACCAAGGTAATTAGCAGGAACACCAATTGCCGCTATAAGGTTAGTATGTGAATTAAAAGATGGTTAAGTTTTACAAACCACCTGACATGAGATATCATTTTAATCACACAGATACATGTTCCAGGAACATGGTATTTGACAGACCCCGAATGAAACATTAAATAAAATTGTGTTCGTGTCATTTATGTTTTCATTCAGTGTCACGTTCTACAGCATAATGTATTATCATTCCCACTGAGAAATATGTATGTGTGATTGTTATCCACCACTGTCCGTAAAAAGCAGCCATAACGTAGCATTCTCATATGTATAGCTTAGCTGAGGAAATGATAGTCTACCAATAATACTATTTGTCCCTCGTATTTTATACGAGCTATAACATCACTGGGCCCCTTGATAAAGTAAGATTATCAGCGCGCGGTATGATTACAAGAGTAATCATATTTGATAATCTGCTCAAGATCAAGAAAATATTAAGTTTACAAGGATGACACACATCTACCTTTAAACTAATCTGATAGCTATGAGACAGAAAAACAGACACAAGTAAATTGTTTACTGGATCGTGATATTATACTGTACAACATCATCTGTGTAAGTGGATGGTCATGATGTATTGCCAGACGCCACCCATGATTATAGAAGTTAAAACAGTTTTAACTCTATTTACCAACATAACACAGATCCTATTGGGTCACACCATATAGGAGTTAATCGGAGAATCTTATTGTGATTGATTATAAATTGGTTATGTTCAATAGTAAGATGGTTATAATTAATTATACGTGTTATAATTAAATTATAAATGTTATGTAAAAATAACAAGCAAAAACATTTGTTAATTTATAAACGTGTGTGACACGTTGTATAAAAGTTAACCGGTTAATTTATAAATGTGCAGGACACGTTGTATAAATTACCGAAACAACAACCGCAAGAAAAATATATATAATTATTCAGAATAATTATACGAACATTATTTGTGTTCGAGCCGAGGGCATTCGGGTCTTTTTAGATTCGTCCTTATCCACATGACATGTCATCGATCCTATCCAGATGACACGTCATCGATCTTATCCACATGACATGTCATCCTTATCCATTCAATGGCATATCTTGTAAATAGACATATGTTGAAGGGTATTTCGGTCTTTTGCGAACCTCCTCAAAAGCCTATAAATAGAGGGGTGCATGTAGAGAGAAAAATCACTAATTCACTTGTATCGTTTCGTGCAGAATCGAATCGGTATTTTCTCTCTTTCTCGGTTTCTCTCCCAAATAGTGTTTCGATTGAGAAAAAAAAAGTTATATGTAGTTGACGTATAATCTTGCGTGTTGTTGTGGAGTATATTTACGGGATTGATGAATAGTGTTTTACCGAATTTCGCGGTATGTCAGTTTTGCTCATTTGATGAAACTGAGTAACAGAAAATTTGTGTTTACGGGTTTTCGTCTTTTTCTCATGAATAGTGTTTTTGCATAATTTTGCGGTTTACGGTATTTCTGGCAGAAGAAATAAACCGCTCTCTGGTTAGTCCTGGTGGATAACTGATAGAGGCATCAGACATCTGATGCTCCGAGACGAGTCGATTCCTTCCGTGATGTAGCTCTACACGCTCGGTCTGCATTCCAACTGTGATTTGGAAACAAGGTATAAATATGTTATATTAATTTATTTAATTGGTAAGTAGATTAAAGTTTTAGAAATGAATCATGGAGTAGATCTGTAAAATAATTAAATTGGGTTTTGATGCCAAAGGAATACTGAAGGTGGACCGCTTTGGAAAGTTTCCTGACATACCCCGTTTAATCCTGGGCTTAAGTTGGCCGTAGAAATTTTTGTTCTATGGTCATTCCGCACCTTAAGCCTAAACGGATTTTGGTTACCGCAAAACTCCAAAAGTGGTATCCGAAACTGTCACACCCAAAATCCACGGGTGCGACAGCCTGCCGCGTGTATCTATCGAGCATTACCTATACACCCAAGGTAGTGGATCTTTTATATGCATTACCAATATCCTCATTTGCTGCGTCCGCAAAATAAACCTGAAAATAATCGGGAGGGTGGGGGTGAGAATACATTCTCAGTGCGAATTTGCCACAGTTCAGACTATTGGACTTGCAATCAAACTCTATATTCAAAAATGAAACCCAAACAATAAACAATGCAAACAGATATATATAATTATAAATAACAGAATGCCAATGCACGACAACAGTTAAATCAACCTGCAACACAGTTTACGGAATTTCCAAGATGAATTTCAAACACAACATATATTTTGGCTTAACTCGATTCATAACTCAGTTCATTAGGGCTTGTAGCAATTACAGATGTTCTTTCGAGCGGAACCTTTATCAAACCCACATCTGTAGGGTTACTGACACCTACGGATGGCCAATCGCTGGACCCTTTATCTGACACCCGTCTGCAATCGCTTGGCTTAACAGTTTATTAAGATCTGGTTCGAATCATATAAAGAAAATCCACTTTGGAATCATTCCAATAGTCGTAATATTCAATTGTCCTTTCCAAATGCATTAACACATAGGAGAATGCCACCGAGCTACAGACATTACATAAGTCACCCACGACCTCAAATCACATATCATAACATATCACATATCATCACATAATCACCCTCCCTCGTCCCAACCGGTACTGGGAATATCGAGGGCTGTTCACCTAAGGCCATTAGAATCCTGGGAATCCAAGTCAGCATACAGCCCGACTTGGCAAATTCATTGGATCCAAGTGCTTAACTTCGTAAATCTATTCACATACATATCAAATCATTTAGTTCGTGGTGACTTTCAATCAAGATCAGATCACAATAGATCAACATAACCTATAACCATACTAGCATGCAAATCATTCAATTCAGATCAATTCGAGTTTAATTTGATTGGGCTATGCAAATTCTCTACACAATTCAATGATGCAATCAATGATATTCAACATGACAAACAAATAAACAGTTTAATTCCTGAAAATAAAGTATCAAACAAGTCCAAGAATCCCGCACCTTATTATGACGAGCGTACCGCTTAGTTGCGGATCGGGCGTCTCGAATTACCTCGCGATATCTTGCTCGACTGAGCCTACACCTATATTATACGTTTACTTGGTTTAGTTCGGTTACATTATCAAAACTTAAATTCCAAAAGCCGTCTTTTAATTCGTCAATTCTTTTATACCTTTCGGCTCATTTATAATCATTTTAATTCAAGTCCAATTTAGTAAGGCCCAAAACAATCAATCATTTCAATTTAATTCAAGTATAGCCCCAACAGCAAAGTCACGGCTATCATTCCATATAAATTCACATATTTTTCATATTAGTCTCTAATCAATATAACTTCATACATTGGTGTCTACTTTGCAATTCAACTATTTTTATTTCTCTTTATTACTTAACATTTATCCAATCTCACATAAATACATATATATGGTTATAACGAGCTATTCCAAAGCTTATTTACCAACATTTCAATTTAAGGCTTCTTTACAATTATTTCAATTCATATATGGCTCAAATTATAATACTTCACATGCATGGCCGGCCATAGCCTCAAACAATTTACATCTTACAAATTGGCCCCTTATATTTATACAACTCACATAAGGCCTTATATTTTACCATTCACACCCCTTATTTTTATAAAAATTCCCAAGACTTGTATTTTGCACAAAACAACTCTCAATTTAATTTATTTACATTTTGGTCCATGTCAAGTCAAGGACTGATACACACACAAAATCAGCACAGTACCAGCACTTTGCAAATCAGCATAACAACACCACAGCACAGGTCAAATAGCCTCAACAAGGCATCAACAAGCAACAGCAAAACAGGAAGACAGAACAAGGCAACCAGATCAGCAAGGCAACCAAGCACACACAGGAAAACAAGCCAACCAGACTAGCAAAACAGAAACAAGCACCAGGTCAGATCAGAACAGGCACACCAGCAACCAGTGAACCAGAAACAACCAACAGGTCAAGCAAACCAGCACAACAGAACAGGCAAGGCCACAACAACAGAACCAACAAAACAGAATAGTCACATGGAGTAAGGCAAACAAGAAATCAGCACCACAGAACAGACCAGAACAGGTACTGGTACGGTACCAGTCAAGCATCAACCAAGCCGAAGCAACACAAGCACCTACACACATTGGTCTAAGCGAACCAGAACAGAAAAAGGAAGGGGGCAGCCATGAGAATAAGGCACACAACCCAAGTCAGATCCTTGCCGAGAAAATCAACAACTCATGCAACGACAAAATTCGATCAATTTAAACGAGCTCTATCGAAATTTACCCGATTGAGTTATCACAAGATGGATTGGGAAAAGAACGGCCGGCTCCAACTAAGCACCAGACAGCACCAAGCCGAGCACCGAGGCAGCACACATCCTCAACCCTAGAACTAGGGTTTCATGGGAGGGGAGGGGACAGAAACTGAGAGAGAGAGGGGGCGGCTGTGGCTCTCGTGGGCAGAGAGGAAGAGAGGAGAGATCAAAGGCCGGTCCGGTGGGGTTCGCCGGCGACGGGAGGGGGCGGAGGGAAGAGGGGGGCGGAGCCCCTCTGTTTCTTTGGCGTAGAAAGAGGAAAGGGGGGGGGGGGTTGGGTTCGCCAACAGAGAGGAAAAGAGAGGAAGGAGAGTGGGGAGGGGTTTAATAGGGTGCTTCAAGACTCGTGCTAGGTTGTAATCCAAAGGTCCAAACAAATCCAGAATTTCAATATAATCTCATTTAATTGGTTTAAAATCTGTTTCTACTATAATTTCGAATCGAAGTTTCGCAAAAATTATTATAACATCGTACTATCATTTTAAGGCTATAATAATAATGTTTTTAATATACATAATATCCCATTTAGTCTGTCTAATTTATTATGAACGAAATTTGAAATCTTTTATACAATGTTAATCATACAAAAGTTTGTATTTTAATCTCTTAATTAGAACTTCATATATTCGTTATAATATTTCAGATGTCAAATTCTAAATTCCAGATTTGAATAATTCGATCTCATTTTATATAATTATATATATATATATATATATTCAATTAGTTCTCTAAAAATTCTAAATGAACTAGTTTTATAAATTCTACAATCCAATGGTACGAATAATTTCGCATAATTATGCTCTTATTTGGAATTCAATTTATTATTATTTTTTTTATTTAAGCCAAATGATCGATTTAACAATTTAATCATGTTTTAAAATTTTAAAATGTAACAGAAACCCAACAGTTAGTCCTACTATTATTTTGATGTGTGGTTAGAGTAGTAAATTTTGAATCTATTGTATGAACTTTATTGTTTCAAACAGGCAGTCAATACTACTTTAAAAAAAAAAAAAAAATGAATGGAATCTGAACTTCAAAGAATAAACATTTATTTTCTTTGAGGTCCAAAATTAACATGAATCATGAAATACCGTTGATTTGAAAATTTGGGCCTCCAAGCTGAAATGTGTAAATATTTTGCTTCCAGAAACAGAACACGCAGAACCCACTGAACAAGATTATATTTGTAATTTTAGTTTGGGCTCCAAAAGAATTTTCTTCAGTGCTGTTAGACAAATAAAGACGAGAATACAGGCCTCTTATTCTTAAGCTGTTATAAGGCCGGCCTACTGAATAAGATCATAGGCCCAACAGAAGCATACCAATAATTGAACTGTAGGCAAGCAAACAGTAGTCATGAACCACAAAAGTAAATTAAATTTTGAGTTTATATTTGGGCCGTACGATCAGAATCTGGACCATTCTCCCAGAGGTCGAATGAACATCCAACTTTAATATCGTGCGCAAACGGATCTGACGGTCCAAATCTAAACTAAAAAATTGACTTACTTTAGGTGATATGAATCGACAATGTAGCTGTTGCAGGTGTTTCTCTCATCAATATACCAGGTTCATCCAGAATTTAAGTCCTAATCTCACTATCCCTTCTTCTCCAAACCCTCACGACGAGGGATCCGGGAAAAATCAATAAAAAAATTTGAAAAAATAAAGAAGCCTTCGTCAATCGCTCTTTCCTAAACCCTGCAAAGTGCAAACCTTTGATGGATCTTAGACGACCCAACCGACCCGTTATCGGGCCGAAGGTGCGCCAGGTCGGCTTTGTCACGCCAGACTCCTCTTCCGTCGCTGCAGCAGCTTCCTCTTCTAACCCCACCGTTGTCGCCACCACCTCCCCCGGGTCGCCTCCCTCTTCCCTATCTCCCGTCATGATTCCTCCGCCGCGCCACCCTTCAACCGAGATAAACAACTCTCATTACCACCACGTCGGTAGTTACAATCCTTCGGAGCAGATCCTGGGTTCACCACCAGTCTTGTCACCGTCTCGGTCAAGCCGGTTTGAGGCCGATGGATCTGATTTCGGGGAAGATGACGAGGAGTTAATGACATTGAGTGGAGTTGGCGGTGGCATGACACCTAAAGGTAGTCCAGTGATGCCTCAGCCAGTTGCTAAGACAGAGCCACTAGTTTCAGGTATTGCATTGGATTTGACGTTGCTTGATTAATATATGGTATAGGATTGGTTTGGTTTAGTGAGATTTTTGGTGTTTCTCTGGCCAGAACTTGACTGTATAACCCTATTTCAGATGATTAAGATTATTACACTCTCTTTATGTTAAAGTTCAGTTTTCTAATGCACTTATTAATCCTTAATTAAGGTTTACATTGTAATCAAGCAAAGCTGAAAATGTTTCAACAAAATAAAGAATAGTAAATTATATCAGGATTCCGAAATGATGGTTGTAGACTTGTAGTATATGTGTATGGTGATTAGATAATACTATAGGGAAAATTTCTAGTGTGCCCATACAAACTTTCAAAATAGCCAATTTGCCCATAAAAATACCATAATATCCAATATCCCCATAAAAACTTCATATTTTTTGTTCTATCCCCTTTTATTTATTTGTAATTTAAATTACTTATTTTAAAAACTGAATGGACAAATATATCCTTTCATTTCAAATCCTTCTCTAGCTTGACTACTCTCTTCCTCGCATCCCCCCTGTCTGGTAAAATTTGCAAATTTGGAGCATGAATTCATCTCCAATCCCATAAAACCCAGTTTAGTTGACCGGGTCACATGAGAAAAGCAAAATGATAAGTAATATCATAGGTAACAAGGAGAGGGATCAACCAACTGTTCGTAAATTATAAAGCAGCACACTATTATTCATGAAGTTTTCTCTGAGGCTTTTCACCAAACAGTTGGTGTTGATGTGTGAACCGTATTCACTGTGTCACTCCCAATATTGTTCTTTTTTTCTTTTGAACTTTGATCTGGATTCTCCAATTCAGAGAAAAACTCGGTGCTTCAAATTGTACAAATATACGCCTAAAACTTCTTCCCGCATTATTTATTTGATGGATTAATAACATTTAGGCATGGTTCAATGAATTTGAATTGACAGTTAATTGCAATCAGGAATAGGTCAAGGACAACAGGTATTTGTACCAATGATATATTTCTTCCCGTCACTTGTCAAACAAAGAGAGCAATGAATGAGGAAAGAACTAAAATAAAAAGAAATGAAAGCCTTTTTTTATCAACTACGGAGCCAATTAAATTCGCGTTGTAATCACAAATTGAAGTTGCATGATTAGTTTTTCCATTGGCTTTGAGACATTCTCAAATCTGTATGAGGAAATCAAACCTACTCAATCATATATTAATTTAGAAGAACATTTTTTTTGCATGTATCCTATTGAACCTGGTTGTGCTAAGCAAAAGATGATTAAAAGGGTAACTGATAGCCATCCCATCTATATATACTCAATACAAGCCACTTAAATCAATTTATTTTCTAGGAGCATATCATTGAAGGGAAAACCTTTAATTTATCCATCGAGTATATTGGCACTTTCGACTCTGTTTGATTAGCTTCAACAAGCTGTCATGGGAGGAAGGGAGGGAGAAGTAGGCAAGCTAGAGAGGGAAGGGTATACTTGTCCATTCAAAATTTAAAATAATTAAATAAAATATTAAATTAATAAAAGGGGATATAAGAAAAAAAGTGAAATTTTTGTGGGGATATTGGATATTATGGTGTTTTCATGGGGAAATTGGCTATTTTGAAAGTTTGTATGGGTACACTAGAAATTTTCCCAATATTATACTACTTAGGTGCTCTTGAAGATTTTTTGGTTGTGATCTAATGAGGAGCTTGGTGCAGAAACAAACAAAAGAGATTCAAATGTGTCAAAAGGTAAAGGGGCTGGGCCTTCTATGGCGACCAAAGAAAAACTTACCAGAGCTGAGCGGCGTGCTGCCCAAGAGGCTCAACGAGCTGCCAAAGCTGCTGCCAAAGAAGCAGGTAATATTTATTATGGTAAATTTTGTTTGTTTATATCTGACATGTTTGGTAGTTAAGTGGCATTGACCAGTTCAGCCAGTCAGTTTCCAACTAGACTTTTAGTGCAACCACATTTTAAATCCAATTTTGGGTTAAACCATTAAAAAGAAAGATAAAAAAAGTTAATGACTTTAGTTTATTTATATTCATGTGACTGTAGCTGCTTCTGGTGGAGTTCCCCCAGCCTCAAAGCAACCAAAAACCTCAACCAAACCGATACCCCAACAAAAGAAGGATGGCATTGCTGGGTCTGGACCCACACAGGCAATAGCTCCGGCTGGGTCAATAGAAAAGAAACAAGGGAAGAAGGAGGTGGTGGCACCACACCCCCGGATGCAGTTCGATGACATGACGAAGGTTGGTAAATTGAAGAAGCGGGCTGTTGTCAACCAATCGGAGGCCCGAAACCGGGTTGAGTTGTTCAGGCACTTGCCACAGTACGAACATGGGACCCAACTGCCAGATCTTGAATTGAAGTACTTTCAGCTGGAACCAATCCACCCTTCTGTCTATCAAGTATTTTTCTATTCAATTAAATTACTGATATTTGAACTTCACATTTCCCATTATGCTCCTTTGACATTACAATATGTTCTCCTTTTACTGCTGATTAATTTTTTATATTGAGCCCAAAATTTTGCATGAAAGGTGACATGAAGTTAGTCTTTTACATATATTTTAGATTTTCACTGGTCCCTTCGATAGTATGAGAAATTATATTTTTATTATTTTTAATTGGAAGAGGATTTTTTTTATTTTTATTTCATATAAATCACTGTGTTTAAGCATCATACTGTGATTTTTTAACTTTAGGGACCTAATGAAAAAATGTTAATACTTTAAAAAATAATTTGAGCAATTTATACTTTTCCTATTGCTATTTTTGTGACTTATTTCTATATGGAAAACATAAGCTCTCTACAATGCTACTTAAATTATTTCAGGTTGGCCTTCAATTTCTCTCCGACAAAATATCAGGTGGCAATGCCCGTTGCATAGCAATGCTACTTGCATTCAAAGAAGTGATACAAGATTACACAACTCCACCTGAGAAAACCCTGACCCGTGACCTCACGACTAAAATCAACTCCTGTGTTTCTTTTCTTACTGAGTGCCGACCCCTATCTGTCAGCATGGGTAATGCATTTTTTTTATACATTGCTCTTGTAAGCTTCATGATAATTACAATGCCATTAGGTTTTTGAACCAATTTTTAACACCTAACAGGTAATGCCATTCGGTTTTTGAAGAACCGCATATCCAGTATCCCGCACAACCTTGCTGACAAGGAAGCTAAATCCAGCCTTCAGTCCGATATCAACAGGTTCATTAATGAAAAGATTATAATAGCCGGTAAAGCAATAGTCGAGCATGGCGTCTCGAAAATTCGTGACGGGGATGTGCTTCTGACGTATGGTTCTCCCTCAGTAGTCGAGTCAATATTTGCCTATGCGCACGAAATGAAGAAGAATTTTCGTGTGGTGGTGGTTGACTCCCGGCCTAAGCACGAAGGACAAAATTTACTGAGACGGTTGGTGGAGAGGGGGATTCAATGCACCTATACACATATCAATGCAGTTTCTTATGTCATGCATGAGGTGACACGGGTGTTTCTGGGGGCATCCTCGGTGCTATCTAATGGTACAGTCTACTCCCGAGTGGGAACTGCCTGTGTGGCTATGGTGGCGCATGCTTTCAGGGTGCCGGTGCTGGTTTGCTGTGAGGCTTACAAATTTCATGATCGGGTTCAGCTCGATTCGATCTGCTCTAATGAATTAGGTGAATTGGGTTACTATTTCTTTTCTTTTTGGGATGCTTTATTTGTTACCTGTAGCTCTAATAATTTAATGTGCTCAGATGAACTATGTGAATCTTGTTCTTTTTATATAAATACATATTTTTCAATGAATTGTGTTCCTTTTAAAGATGGTAAATATCATTTGTACCCCTCAAACTGCTCTATTGAACTCACCAACATGGTAATATCACTTATAACACTCAAGGAATTTGTACTGAGAAATTCCACTAATGATCCTTAAGAAGTTTTATAAAGTCTCTTTGGCTCATAAACTTCCAAAGTTCTTATTTTAGTCAAACTTTGGGCTGTGAATTTCTTCATTTGTATTAGTTTACCCCAGGATATTAATTTTTATTTGAACTGGTGGACAATAATCTCAGTCAATAATTGTGTCAACTTTGAACGGAACCACTTTAGCAATATTTGTGTTAATGGGTATGCATAATAATTTAACATTTCTTATTTATTAAATTGTATTCCTCCTCCCCGGGTGTTAGGTGATCCAGATGCTATTTCAAAGGTCTACGGAAGGAAAGATTTGGACTATCTTGATAGCTGGGCCCAAAATGAGAATCTCCAGCTCTTAAATCTGAAGTATGTGTCAGCTTCAATATAAAATTTATGAAGTAAATCTTTCATTTCATTCAACTTGATTTTTGAGTTGGTGTTTGTTTTACAGATATGATGCCACACCTTCTGACTATGTCTCGGTGCTTGTTACGGAACAAGGGATGGTATGTTAATTCTAATACTGTTGTTGTCTTTTCTCTCTAAAATATCTTGATTCAGAGTAGAACTAGGGTGTTCTTAAGTTCACCAAGCTCCTTTGTGAACTCAACTCTAAAATCTATTGAATTAACTTTAAACGACAAATCAAAACCGTTGAAATCCTTCTACCTTATGAATGATGCGTCGACATGTGAAAATTTTAAAATTTTAAATTAATTTTGTACAGAGTCAAATGGTCAAAAGGTGTCAAAAAAATGAATGTATTAAAATTAATTTATAAACCTTCTAATTTTGACCACTTTACTTTATACTAAATTAATTCGAAAGTTCAAAATTTTCACATGTAGACGCATCACTCGTAAGTTAGAAGGATTTCAACGGTTTGGATTCTTCATTTGAAACCAATCCGATAGATTTTAGAGTTGAGTTCACAAGAGACTTGGTGAACCTAGGAACACCCTAGTTCTACTCTCTTGATTCATGCTAGTACAGTACCAGGCTTGGCTGGTAAAAACTATTGGTTTTGGCAATTTAAACAACAAAAACAACCTAGCCTTTAGTCCAAACAAGTTGAATGCGTATCCTTTGCATTAACTCAAAAGGGAATCTTTTGAGTTAATGAATCTCAACCGTCTGATTTTAAACGGAGTTAATCCGGCTTGTGCTTATAACTTAGGGGGCCCTTTGATCTAGTCTGCTCGAATCTCAAAACGGATCGGATGGTTGAAATTCATTAACTCAAAAGATTTCCTTTTGAGTTAATGCAGAGGATATGAATTCAAACAAGGTGGGGTAGGCTAGAAATGAAACCCAACCGGAGCCTTCATTTCCACAAAAAGGCTGTATTTTACGTTGGCTCGCCACGCCTATCACAACCCTCCTTTTTTCCTAGCTTGGGATAGGCTGTGTAGTTTCTACACAGGTGGAGTTGGTTTTGGCAATTTAAACATAAGCTTAAAATTATTTCCTTTCTTTCTTTCTTAGCTCCCACCGACAAGTGTGCCAGTCATAATCCGGGAGTATGGCATAGAACGTTTATGGACATAATTAATCATTCCCCTGTTTCAAAACCTTGGGATAATTTTGACAATTGGTAAGCCAGTTTTCCCTTTTTCTGGTTTTGTTTTGGCTTATTCACCTTGAGTGCAATGTTTTAATGTGTTGTGAATTTGGTTATGGTCCCTGTGAAGAGTGCAATGCTGTGCCTCTCGAGGGTACTCTTGGTATTTTGCTGCTTGAAGCTTCTTTAATTTTCAGTCTTTAGTACTAGCTGCTAAAATGTCATTTTCTTGTGTTACCCAGGTATTTAATTAGCTGCAATGTCATTTTTCTTTTCTTTTCACTTGGTGCATATTCAATATTTGTTTGTAATATTTGCAAAATTGATTGACACTGCTGCCCACTTAGGCCCAACGTTATGGTCTTTCACTTTCTTCAGGTTATTATTATTATTATTATTTTCATGAATATTATAATAACAGCCTGTTTTTTTGTCGATTTATGGAATGATGGTTCGAATGCCTGCTATTTTGGTGCCTCCTATTTTTAAGAATTCTAGCAGTTCAAAATTTAAAACATGATATCAAATCAAAATTTGTGGATGCGATTTATTTCACTTTTTCCATGTACATAAAAATTGCAACATATTTTACCATGATTTGATTGGCTTAGTAGTTTTTAAAAATTCATTTATGTAGATAATCTTGAATGAATGTTGATTTTTCAATTTTGACTACCATAAAAACCAAAATGTGGTACTTTTGTATGTGCTTATAGAAAAAGGAATATAGATGACACTTGGAAATTTTATTTTGTTATTTGGGCTTGAAAATTTGAAAGTGGAGGCATAGAAAATGATGATTAAGAACTCTCTTTGCAATATCAAATTCTTTGATGCTATGAAGTCAGAGATATTATTTCTTTTTCTTTTTTTTTGAGGAAAGGCAAAATATGCCCCGTTTCATTGAAAAATTGAAACATTAATTTACAGGTCAAAGTCCCCAAATTTCTATCCTTTTCTTTTTATTTTTGGGATGCAGCTGCTGAGTGAGCCAAATATGCCGACATTTTTATTTTTAACCATTTTCTAATATACAATTTTTTTTAAAAGAACCCAAAACCTTGATTATTTTTAATAAAATATATTAGAAAATGGTTAAAAATAAAAATGTCGGCAAATATGCCCTTTGTCCTTTCCTATTAATACTGGCATTAATATTAAAAATTATCTGTTGTCCTCTGACAACTGACAAGACTTAGCGACCGTTGGGACCCACTACTTTAGAGCTAAACTGCAAACTGTTGAATGCGGTTGGTATACAAATTTGTTGCATGCTGTTAATATACCGCCCGGGTTAAGTCGTGCTAAACTGTGCAAAACTGTGCTAACTCGTGGTCAAAATTGTGTTAAACTGTGCAAAGCTGTGCTAACTCATAGTTAAACTGTGCTAAACCGTGCCTAAATCGTGCTAAATCATAGCAAAATTGGATTGGGCTGTGGTCAAGTTAATTTTTTTGGATATTGATAAATTCAAATTTTAAAGTTCAAAATAAAAAAAAAACGGTTAGACCTGTGGACCAGACTGTATAGGATCATACCAGACCATGGACAGGACCAACCCGTGTGGATCGAGACCATAGTCCTTAGCACATGTTTTGGCCATCCTCTTCCAATTTAGACTGTCTAACTTGAACTGTGCGAACCCGTAGACTGGAAAGACCCGTGGACCGGGGGTTTTGGACTAGACCGAACCGTTTGTAAAACACTATTCTCACTCTTGTGTGTTGCGTGTGGGAGTGACTTTGCGGTGCATTCTGATTTCTGAGTGCGGGGTTTCTTTAATTGGAACAACAGCTGACCATGTTTCTAAATTCTGGTCGATTGCAGCATTTAGGCTTGTGCTTAGGGGTGTACAACGGGCGGGCCGATGATATTTTATTAAAATTTGAATTCAATCCGATTACACCGGGTTAAAAAAATTCTTTACTTGACCCACCCATAACCCAATCCAGCCCATCTATTTTTTTATATACGAGTTATGCGGGTTAGACGGGCTATAATTTTGATCAAAAATTTATTATATATCTTTTTACTATTTTTATTAAAAATAGGTACAAATAAAAGTCACAAACATAAATAAAATATAAATAATTTAGCATACAACACTAGGTACAAATAAAATAATAATTTTTTCCTATTTTATAAGCTTTGTTGTATTGGATGCTTACATTAACTTATATCACTATATGATTTCATTACCCAGAAAAAAAAAAAATGAGATGTTATGTACTAGTACTAAAGTTTACTGGTACAAGGTAGTTACGACAAAATGAAAATATCAAATTCCAATCCTCAACCTGACAAAACGATAATCCACAAAATAAGAAAAAGTATCATTGATGAAAGACTTGGCATGATTCAATCAAAATCGGTTAAGCACATAATCAAACTAGAAGGAGGTTACAAAATAAAATCCTGACGTCGTGGGAGAGAGAGAGTGTGCGCCACGCAGAAAGGAGACCAAGGCGTTGCGAGCGAAGGAGATTGAGGCGTTGAGGAGACGACCTCATATTGGGTAGAAATGTAGACAAAATATTTGAGGCCGGGTCTAGATATAAACGGGTTATTAAGAGCAAACTCGTGACTCGACCTAGAGTAATGGGTTTGTCAAAATTCAATCTGTACCTGACCCAGTAACATCTCAACTCGGTAAAATACGGGTCGGGTCGGACGAGTCAGACAGGTCGGCTGGGTCGACAGTATTTTTGTACACCCCTGCTTGTGCTTACTAAATTTCATTAAATCAAAGTTTACAGAAGTTACATAGAAGAGAATTAATTTTAAAAAACAGCAATACAAGCACCACAGAGAAAGGAAAAAATCACAAGTAAAAAGAAAAGTTATCGGTTCCCCAAGCATATAAAATCCCAGCAAATTTAGCATTTAATTGAACAAGTTTTCTGGATTTTTCTGGAAGATGCTCATTAAAATGACTAAGAGTACGTGGTATAATTTTATATTTGTTATAAAATAAATGTGAACAAGCATAAAGAAGAATAAGCAAAATAGAGATGAAAAGATGGCAATCTCTTTATTCATACATTTCTCATGTGTGTACAATACAAGATTACAAAGCCTCTATTTATAGGCTACAAATTGTAAATGAAAAATTTCATCTAAATAAATGGAGAAATAAATTCCAATAGTAGTGGCCATCAATTCCAATTGTAGTGCATGGAGTAGTGGGGATAGTGGAGAATGAATGTTGGGAGTTATGGACATCCACATTAATATTTTATTCATAACACTCCCCCTTGGATGTCCATTACATAGGAATATGCCTCATTAAAACCTTACTAGAAAAAACCCTATGGGATAAAAACCTAGTGAAGGAAAAAGAGTACAATATTCTTCTAAATACGCAACTACAGCCTTACCAGGAAAACCCAATGGGAAAAACCATGGTTAAGAAAAATATAGTGCATATTAACTCCCCCTCATGACAGCATCAATCAAGACCTTTAAATCAGCGAACTCCAATATTACGAACTAGCTTTTTGAATATTACAGTAGGGAGTGCCTTAGTGAATAAATCTGCTGGATTTTTCACTTGAACGGATTTGCTGAACATTAATAACATTATTCTTTTAGAGATCATATGTGAAAAAGAATTTTGGTGAAATATGTTTTGTTCTATCTCCTTTAATGTATCATTTCTTTCATTGAGCAATACATATAATATTATATTCATATATGATCTTCAGGATCATTTCTCTAAAAGACAATCTACATGTCTGACAAATGTGTTAAATCACAGATCTTAACCAAACACATACTTGACTTGCTTTTGTGTATTGCTAAATTTTCTCATAGGTAGCGAAATATATGTCAATATCTTCGCGTGAGAGAAGAACTATATTTTACTAATAAATTTACTATAAATGATATATCGTGTATTGTATGCTCATCAAGATAAGTGCTCATATTGCACTAAGATATGGTACTTCAGGACCAAATAGTTCTTCATCATTTTCTCGAGGTCTAAATGATCTTTATTCACATCTAATGATCTTACAACCATCGGATTGCTTAATGAATGTTATTTATCCATAATTGCAATATAATTTTCTTGATGCATAAAAATATCATTTTTAAATGTTCAATTTGCAATCCAATGCAAAACTTTGTTCTTCCAAGATCTTTCATCTCAAATTCTTCCTTTAAATAATTTATTCTTTTGGAAGCTCTTCAGGAATTCCAAAGATCGTCAACATAAACTGTAATTATAATAAAATCATTTCTATATCTTTTCATGAAAATACATGGACAGGTCGTATCATTATTATATCCATGTTTCAATAAATATTCACTTAAACGATTATAGCATATGCGTCCATATTTCTTTAATCGATATAAAAATTTATTCAATTTAACTAAATAATGTTCTCGAGAACCTAAATTACATGCTTCAGGCATCTTAGAGATTTTCATATAAATATCATTATCAAGCGAGCCATAGGCTGTAACAATATCCATTAGGTGCAAAAAGTCATTCATAGACTGCCAAACTAATTATATATCAAAAAGTTGTTGCATCCACTACATATGAGTATATCTCAAAATTTCACCTTTCTCATTTTATTTTCTCATAAATATTCATTTATATCATACTGGTTTTATACCTTGAGGTACAAGGACTACAGGTCCAAAAACTTCTCACTTTTCAAGAGAGTTTACCTCTACCTCAATTGCACCTTTCTATTTTGGCCAATCATTTCTTTGTCGACATTCTTTAATAGACTTCTAGTCATGATCCTCAATATTTATTATGTTTAGCACTATTTTATATACAAAAATATTATTGATATCAATTTTATCTCGGTTCCATCTTATTTCATTCATGATATAATTTATTGAGATCTCATTATTTTCATGAACTTTCAGATACCTGAGTTTCTGCTGGAACTCCAATATTATTTATAATTTTATTTTCTTCTAGAGTTTTATCTGAAATTATCATATCCTCGACTTGACCATTTTCATTCTTTGCTCCTTTTCTTTTTCGAGG
The DNA here is from genome assembly GCA_033356055.1 of Carex pumila. Classification (NCBI taxonomy): domain Eukaryota; kingdom Viridiplantae; phylum Streptophyta; class Magnoliopsida; order Poales; family Cyperaceae; genus Carex; species Carex pumila. The sequence goes on along the minus strand of JARJHM010001073.1, from coordinate 36,655 downwards.
ATTTTTATATTTTTAATCTTTGGAACCGATTGTTTTTCCACACTTCATGCGTGTTATAATTAGTCTGTCCAACAGGGACACGGACTTTAATTGGAGCATTAGCAGCTGGTACATGTGATTTGGTCACTTTCTTTGAGTCTATGAATGTGTCTGGCAATTGATTCACTAACATTTTCAAATGAATTATCTTTTGAACATTTAGTTCACATTCTTTAGTACGAGGATCAAAATAAGACAATAATAATTCATACTAATATTTTTTTTTTCAGCTGATAGTTTTCTCCCCCTAAGGTTGGGAATTTTTTATTCATCTAAATCACAACCGGCAAAATTAGCCATTAGTAAATCTCTCATCGATGGTTTTAGATACTATATTATATATGGAGATTCAAATTCAATATAAATTCTCAACTTTCTTTGATATCTCATTTTAGTGCGTTGTGGTGGAGCAATTATAACATATACCACACATTCAAAAATTGTTATATGAAAAATATTAGGTATGTGACCAAAAACTAATTATAAGGGGAAGCTTTATAATAGCTAGTTGGCATGATGCGAATTAGTTTTGTTGTATGTAAAATATCATATCTTTTTTTTTTATATACGAACATCTACAGGATGTTTAACATTAATTTCGATATTGTCTAGATGTATTTTCATAATTGGATTATGCTCTTTGATCAAATCTATTGAGCAAGTAATTTTGCAAACGTCAGGTTGCGATTTGATAATAAACATACATGTGACCATCTTATTGATGCATCAATTAAAATCATAAAATATTCAAATGGTTCACATGTTGGATATATTGTTCCACAAATATCATATTGTATACATTCTAGAAATAAAACCAACACACAAAAAATTCATCAGATTAAATAATCTTCTAGTTCTTTGATGAATGTTCATAATAATTATCTATTATTTTTCGCATCACTATTGATCCGGAATGGTCCAACCGGTCATGCCAAACTATAAACATATTCTTGTATGTAAACTTCTGATTTACAATAACATGTGTTTCAATTGCACTAATATATGTGTAGTACAAGTCAGAGAAAAAACATATGCAATTTATTTTCAATATGCATTGTTTTTCATATATTCAATATTTTTTCATTAGTTGTCTCAATATGATATCCATTTCAGCGGATATTCTTAAAACTTAACAAATTTATTTGAGACTTACAAGAATATAATACATCATCATCAATATAAATCTGTATTCCTCCATGTAACCACAAAATAGCTCTTCTGGAGTTTTCAATCAATTTTTTTTGTTTTTTTTATAAAGATAAATAAATATCATTTCAACAATAATCAATAATAAAAAGAATAAATAACTAGTATTTAAAAAAATAAACATAAATAAGAAAATTTTATCTTACATTTACATTTTTTTATGCACTACAATCAATATAAAATAAATAAGTATTAATTTATTTTTCAAAATAAAGAATGAACAACTATTCATTTTTTTTTATCTTACAATTTTCCGTAACAACATAAAAGATAAAAATTAAAATTCCACCTTATAATGTAATACCTCTAATGAAATAGATAAGCTTCTTTAAGGCATTGTATTAATAGAAACGAACAAGCTTCTTTTAGGGCATTGTATTAATAGAAAATTAAATGATTTATAAAAGTAAATCATCTCTTTTCAAATAATTTTGTATAAGTTTGATATACTGTTTTTTTTTCAAACAGTGAGGGCTCAATTTTTCATAAATGTCACCTATTTTATATATCTCTTTTTCATCATTCAAATAATGTCAAATCATTTGACTAAATTGAGTTTGTCCATAATAGTTCAATATAATGTTTTGACGTACTACAGGTACATTGGCGTACGATAGGTACATGACTAATAATAGCATAAATTTTCTTATTTGTTATTCTCTTCACTTTCTAATTATTTCTCCACTTCTAGTGGTAATTCTTTTTGTTCATTTATTTTTTCACTTCTAGTGGAATGATGCACTTTTTCTTCATTATCATGTCCATATCTAATAGTTTGTCCATCAAATTATTTTCCACTTCATGTGTAACTATTATTTTGTTCAACCAGAACAAGACATGTGGCTTCAATAATTTATTATAATTGAACGTCAGATCAATTGATAAAATTGATGAAATAGGTTCAGGCCAATTTCATTAATATAATTTATATTCATATGGCTTCGGACCATTTCATTAACATAATATAATGTAAAAGATAATGTATAAACTCGAAATATTTCTTGAATCTTCTTTCGGAAGAGTACATCAAAAAATTCCACTAGAAAAAAAAATTCCACATCATATAAATCTTATTGAAATCTTCTTCAAGAAGATATATTGAAATATTCTCATATTAATTTTGTGAGCCACATAAATCTTCTGCAGGAAGATTAAATTAAAAAAAATATGAACATCACATTAATTTTTGCGCATTATTCAAATTTTTTATCATTGTCTTTCCACTTCAGGTGGAAATATGTATTTTTGTAATAATCACCATGATAATAAACTCATTCTTGTACGTCCACGTCCACAAGTTTTTTTTTTTCAAATTTATTATTATATATTGCTACATTTACTTCAAGAAATGAAGCATAACAAATTGAATTATTTTGTCCAACAACTCATTATAATCTCTTCAACCATAAAGAGATAATAAATCAACTTAGAATATCTTTTAACTTCTTCAAGAAGATTAAATTATTGAAAAAAATATATATAAACATCATGATAAATTTGCGCATCATATAATTTTTCTTTATATCTTCTTCAGGAAGATCTTCTTAATATCTTTGAAATCTTCTTCAAGTTAATAAAATGGCTACAATGGCTTCGGGCCAATTTCTCGGTGCATTTTATAAAATTGAGAATTTTTGTAATACCTCTTGAAATCCTCTTCAAGAAGATTCAATTATTGAAGAAAAAAAAAATATATGAACCACTATACAATATTTGTACATCATATAAATCTTCTTCAAGAAGTTTTTACTTTTAAATCTTCTTTGGGAAGATTAAATTAAAAAAATGCACTTCATATAAAATTTTATGAATCATACTAAACATCTCAAAATAAATATAAATAAATTGATAACTTATTTCATTTAGCAATTACTAGGAAGTATTATTTATATAAATAAAATTGAAATAAAAGTTACTAAAATTACCTCGAATCTTCAACTAGTAGAGCTCTCGTGCTGATAACGTGTTATAAAATAAATGTGAACAAGCATAAAGAAGAATAAGCAAAATAGAGATGAAAAGATGGCAATCTCTTTATTCATACATTTCTCATGTGTGTACAATACAAGATTACAAAGCCTCTATTTATAAGCTACAAATTGTAAATGAAAAATTTCATCTAAATAAATGGAGAAATAAATTCCAATAGTAGTGGTCATCAATTCCAATTGTAGTGCATGGAGTAGTGGGGATAGTGGGAAATGAATGTTGGGAGTTATGGACATCCACATTAATATTTTATTCATAACAATATTAAATATTTGTGCATCGAATTTTTTCAAGTAAAAAATGGTAATATGTATGGTATCTACTAGAAACTAATATGATCTGAAGCTAAACATATCTATAAATTTCTAGGTAAAGATGGGATAAACTATACAAAATGTATTTCTAGCTTAAACATTTTTAAGACATGAGCGGCACTTAACACCTGGACTCATCAGAATGTATGTAATCGATCTATTCAAGGCCGATTTATGCATGTTACCTTTTTTTTTGTTTGATAAAAATTTATGCATGTTACCTTATTTTTCAAAGTCGATGCTGAGGATAAAAGGCTTAAACTGTTAAACAGTACTTCAAATTTTTAAGGGCAATCTGAGTCATGTTAAGAAACAAGATTCTCACTACTGATAACCTTGTGCTGAGAGGATGGCACCTGGTGAACATTTGTTGCCTTTGTAGAAATGCAGAAGAAACAATGAATCACATTTTTGGAACAAGCCCCCTAATGGTGAGTATCAAGATGCACAAAGTCATGCTAGAACTTGGCAATTTCTACAAAGGCATCGACCTTTGTTGCTTAAACATTAATATGGAGATAAAGTGATTTTCTACTTATTTAAAGAAATAGCAAAAAATTTTCAAAAATTATAAAATTTGATTTCCAAATTAACACATTAATATGGAGAACAAGATGAACAGTTCGGATTGACCATTAGGATTTTAAAAACTAAAATATTGAGCTGTAGCACTGTAGTCCTCTATGCAACCCATAGTACGGTAGCCTTACTCATAACAATTATACTACAATGCTATGAGTTGCATACAGAGCTATCGTAGACTTACATGTGGAACTTGTAACGGAAGTTAGAAGTTGGTATCAAGTCCACTAGATAGGAATAAGAAAATGGATTGTTGTAAAGGTATTTGCTTAATACCTGTTTAGATTGGTGGTATGTGTGCAGCTAGTATGAGATTGGTAGTACCGGTAATACTGTGTAATATTTAACTTTTATTTTAATGAAATCGATAACAATGCTATTTCTTTCATATAGAGAGAGAGAGGGAGATGGACCATGGTGCATTGTAATGTATGGAGAGGTTTGTGTATTGGACCATAAATTTAAAATTCAAAATCCAAATAGCCGATCCAAACCGTTCATCTTGTTCTCCATATTAATATGTACTTGGAGACCAAATTTTACATTTTTCTGAATTTTTTTACTATTTATTAAGTATTTTACAAAATTATTGATCCAACGGTGGCTGCTGATTTTACTGTTTTGTTAGACCACCGTTGGATCAACAATTTTGTAAAATACTTAATAGATAGTAAAAAAATTCAGAAAAATGTAAAATTTGGTCACCAAGCACATATTAATATGGAGAACAAGATGAACAGTTTGAATCAGCTATTTGGATTTTGAATTTTAGATTTATGATCCAATGCACAAAAATTCTCAATGCATTGCAATGCACCATAGCCCATCTCTCTGTGTGTATATATATATATATATATTGTAATTTTTTGACACTTTTAGTGTCACATACAGAGAATCTGAGAGCTTGAATAAAATAAAATAAGTCAAAAGGGCATCCGGAGTCAATCGGCAGTGGGTTGTAGCATTTAGATAATATCTTATCCGTTTACATCCCTATCCGGTATTGTTTGTATTTTTTATATATTTATTTTTTATAATTTTGTCTTTTGAACTGTTGAATAAGAGACCAGTACAACAGACAGGGAGAGAGAGAGAGAGGGGGACTGTGAGACAATGGAAAACTGTTCATAGTTTTTATGAGTTAGTGGGCACCACCTGGCGGCTACCTATGTGGACACAAACAGGAGGCAATATATATATATTGTCATTCAACGAACTTTCTCAACATTGCTCCTATTCAATCCTCAGATATATAATAGTGATATATTAATTACTAGAGTCTAATAGACAGTTAGGTGATGTGTGCGTGTTAATTTGGTTGAGATTTAAAGTTAAGAAGATCTAATTTAATTATTTTAACTTAATTCGGCTTAAGTTATTAATGTTTAATTAAGATCTAACGTTAAGTTATGACTTAAAACTATATATATATATATTCTTTTCTTTGTGTCCAAAGAGGTTCATTGTGAAATCTTTTTAGATCTAATACTATTAATTTAGTGATGAGAGTCTTCTGTTTGCAGTTTTGAATCTTGTGATGTTTGTGTCTAGGTACCTCTGACTCAATACAATGCTTATCCCGGACACTGAAAAAAATAAAACAAGGTCCAGATGCACATGACATTAGATCTTAATTTCTTCTATTTTTTTTCTTCTTCTGATCTTTAATTAGTTGTTTTCTAAAAAAGAAAAAAGTCTTCAACTGAAAATAAACATGATGCACATGCACTCAAAGGATGAAACATGCATGGAACTCTTCTATCAAATGTGAGAGCAAGAAATGTGCACAGCTGATGATTTTGTTGCTTTGCGTAGAGTCCTTTGTCATATTAAATGAACGATTGAGAAGGGTGCTGTTTTAATTTGTACTCTCTTTTGTTTTTTGTTTTTCCTTTCCTTTAATTTCTCCGTTCAATGATTCAATCAGATTCAAATTTTTTGCTCCTTTCTTCTCCATTTCTTCATGTGGAAATCAACACCTCCATTTTTTCTTTATCTGTTGTTTTCTCTTTTCTTTTTTCTTTCTGGTTTCTTTAATTTTTCTCTATTTTTTTGGAGTCAACAAGTAAGCTTAACATTAGTTTTGAACTAATTATTATTTTACAATTTTGTTGCTATTTTTTTAGTACAAAAAATGTCGTTCATAAGCAAATTTATCAGCATATCATCTCTCTGATCAAATAAGAAAGCTCAATTTTTTTTTTCTTTTTTGTATTTTCTTTGATTTTTGACATTTACACTCTTGTTAGTATTTTGTGTTTATCTCTAATTGAAACCTTGGATCCGCTCCTAAGTATATGTGCATACATCAAACACAAAACATTGCACTTATATAGTTGTAATTTTTCTAATAATATCACACATTTAAAAAAGAAAAAAAACAAAACAAAACAAAGTTGTGCATGTGATTTATGTGCCCATAAATTAAATAGAGGTCAACGTAAAAAATTTGGTACAATTTTATCATATTTCCAAGTTTTATGACTAAAACATTCTTTTTTAAAAACAAGTTCTCACATTTCTTGATTTCATGTTTGGTTTTCTATTTACTTAAACTGAACTTCCATCAAAATTACCAAGTTATTTTAATCTTTCTGCAAGAAACACCCATTATTTTATCATGTGCAGATAATAATATCCGATTGATCTTCAATTAATGATGCATGTGAGTTATTACTGATAATAACTTTGCAATTAATGCACACTGAAAAAACTTATTCTATTCTAAAACTAAAACTGAACTAACATTAGTCAGGTGAATTAAACACTGGATTTAAAGCTGAAATGAACACATTTGTATCACTGTATGTTATTTACAATTGAAGATGGTGATAGAAAATTTGATCCAATTCTAAGAAATATCTCCCGATAAAGAAAGGATTTTTGAAAAAGTTTAATTGTAGTATCCACTATCACTTTAGCTTCATCCGAGGAAAAGGATACCTCTAAATTGCAATATGAGTATCAATCACATGTATGAAATAAAGAAACAATATGTTTTTAATAATTGAAGTCTAATTAATTCGGCTATTGGCAAAGAAACAATCAAAATCTGATGTCAAGTTATATCAAATTTCAATGTGGTGTTGTCAACTATTAAAATTTAATCAAAAAATAATTAAGGAGCAAAAAAAAGACCACTTTGATAGCAGAATAGGAAGAGAAATGGGGCGGTAGGAAGAATAAGTTTTAAGACTGTGGTTATTCAAATATCAAGAGTTTGAGCCTCTCTCACAACTTTGCAGCTATTCCAAAGCTTTAAACAAGATAGCAGAATAGGAAGAGTCCTCTAAAATTTTAGTAGCACCAGATTGTCGATGATGTTTAAGTTAGTATATTTTGCATTATTATTGAGCTCACAGGTGACAATAAATAACAATAATTATGAAAATCATAATATAATATTATTTTTTCTCTATGTGGTAAGAAAAAAAGGTATGCTTCAAAAATAATAAAAAAAATAGAAACACGAAAAAACAAATGACTGAGCTAGTAATTAATTCAAAGTAAACATCAATGGAATTAAATCTGCTGAAATCCTTGGGGATTTTAGGGACCTGAAATTCCAAATCCAACCATCTAAATTTTTTGATACACGAATCTCAAAACAAACATATTTTTATCCACAAATCATAAAATATATAGATGGTTGAATTGAGAACATGGATTCCAACAGATTTGTTTCCATACTCAATAGTTATTAGAGGCCTAGCTATTTTATAAATAAAAACAAAAAAATTTCACCGGATGCAGATTGAAAAGTACTTTTACCTGCAATTAATGTTGCACTAGAAGCAGCTGCAGAATCGGTCTGAAATGATTAATTAGGCATCCGCATTTGAAAGGCTGCATAGGATTCACTGGAGTTTGGTGGAGATTTATTTGCCTATGATGCACATGATGACGGGATCCACACTTGTAATATAAGGGACCATTTTTAGTTTTCAAAAGCACATTTCAGCACAATATATATATAGGTTTTGGCTAATATGCTACGGGTAGCTAAGAGGCCTCCATGCTACGGCTCGGATTTCGAGTTTTCAAAATCCTAACGGTCGATCCAAACCATTCATCTTGTTCTCCATATTAATATGTGCTTGGAGACCAAATTTTACATTTTTCTGAATTTTTTTACTATTTATTAAGCCACTCTGAAAACCACTGATCCAACGGTAGTTTCTGGTTTTACTGTTGGGTTAAGCCACTATTGGATTAGGGGTTTTCAAAGTAGCTTAATAAATAGTAAAAAAATTCAGAAAAATATAAAATTTGGTCTCCAAGCACATATTAATATGGAGAACAAGATGAACGGTTCGGATCGACCGTTAGGATTTTGAAAACTTGAACTCCGAGCCGTAGCATGGAGGCCTCTTAGCTACCCGTAGCACTGTAGCCACGTCCTATATATATATATATATATATATATATATTAGCCAGCAACATGACCCAGCTATACTATAAAATAAAATAAAAACTAATAATAATTCAAAGAGATTCAACATTGTAATTTTGATATGACGAGGGATCCACTTACAATATTTAAAAATTACAACATCTTATCACAACTTAGTTTTGTAATTTTTAAAATCCAAACCGTTCAACATATAACCTTTATTAAAATGTGCTTGAATATCAAATTTTACATTTTTATGATTTTTTTACTATTTATTAAGTATTTTACAAAACTACTACTTTTAGATAATTTTGAACTGCTGAAAAACAATAGTTTTTTTTTAAATACTCAATAAATAGTAAAAACAAAATTCAAAAAAATATTAAATTTGATAATCAAACGCATATTAGTATAAATTGAATGTTGAACGATTTGAATCGACTATTTGGACTTTAAAAATTGCAAAACTAAGTTGTGATAAGATGTTGTAACTTTTAAATGTTGTAAGTAGATCCTCCTCTTTTAATATATATAATAGAAACAAAATTTAGAAATAACTCATTTCTATAATAATGCAAATAGTATATACATAAAATATTGATACTTTAGTGAGAAAAAAAAATAAACATAAATAATATTGACGAAATTTGGATTCGAATCGAGTGTGTGGAGTTTGTGAGTATTTAATTTGAGTATCGGATGAATAATATATGAATACGCAATAGTTATTTGAAAAAAAGTGCTGAAAATGAATAACATGAATATTATTTCAGAAATTTGATTATATATAGGATCTCAAGTATTAAGCAACTAGGATGTTTGTTAATACACCTTTAATTAGTTCAAGCTGAATTTAGTTCAATGTGATGTGAGGATATATATTTTTTTAATTTAAAGATCAATTCTTTGTAGAAGGGATTGATTATCTTTTATATAAAAAATAGAGGGAACTGCACTAATGGTATAGTTCCACTATGTGCAGATTTTTAGAACCGCACCAATAATATAGTTGTCCGAAAGCTGTTCCATCATTCTTATGAAATTATTCTTTTAGAAAAGCAAGAACCTACTTTTTTTTTCATCTAACTGTTTAAATTTTTTTCATGCAAAAATCTCGACAAAGATCATTAGTTGGATGAAGAAAAGCAACATATTTTATTCTCTATTTTTGATAGAACCGCATTAATGATGCGGTTCTATCTCTTTAAAAAAAGAAAATCAATCAATTCCTTTCCTAAAGGTTTAGTTTTTTATTAAAAAAAAATCACAATCGAAAACAGAGGTGGACCTAGTAAGGGTCAAGGGGGCAACTATCTCTCATGTATTTTGAATTTTTATGGAGATCTATACGGTCATTTTTATTAATACCTTACCAAAAAAAGTTAATTTAAAAAATGTCCCTGTCATATGTTTTTTATTTAAACTGTCCCGACCGCCAGGTCCATGGGCAGCCCAAAAATGCCACTAGGCCCCTCCCCTCCCCACGGGCGGGTCACAGCACTAGCGAACCCTCCCTCCCCTCCATGGACGGGTCACAGCACCGTAGTCCTCTATGCAACCCATAACATCGTAGCCAAATCCATTATATATATAATATAATATATGTATATGTATACATTTATATATACATATATACATATATTATAAAAAAAAATGTATATATATATGTGTGTATATGTGTATATGTATATATGTATGTATATATGTATGTATGTGTATATGTGTATATGTGTATATATGTATTTGTGTATATGTGTATATGTATCTGTGTATGTGTATATGTGTATGTGTGTATGTGTATATGTGTATGTGTATGTATTATACATATATTATAAAAACCGGAAAAAGAGAAGAAGATCAACAAGTTGTCAGAACTTGAAATTTTTTGAATAAAGACCAAGTCCTTAATTAGTGTTATATTTAGACTTGTGATATCCAACTGACAAATAAAATCAAAGTTCACAAAAAAAAAAATTCAAAATTATAAATAGTTACGACATCACTTCATAAATATATCAAATGTCTTATTTTTTGGTATACACTCTAAACAAGAAAAAAAATTTCTTCACAAAATTATTTAAATCAAAATACTAAGATCTCTAAAAAAAGGAAAAAAAAGAAACGCCCGTGGAGGGGGGGGGGGGGCGTCCGCTAGTGTTGTGATCTGCCCGTGGGAGGTGGGGGCGGTCTGGTGCCATTTCTGGACTGCCCGTGGACCTAGCGGTCGGGGCATTTAAAAAAAAAAAAACCAATGCAAAGTTATTTTTAAAATTAATTTTTTTTAGGGTATTAATAAAAATGGCCGCTAGTAGGTCTAGATCAACATTGCCCTCCCGATTGGTTTTTTTTCTCCCTCTGAAATTCTGATTTGTAATTAAGGTTAAAATTAGAATGAATTTTTTTTAATTCTTATTTGGTAATTAAGATGAAGTTAAAGCATTGAAAATTAGTAGTCAAAACATTGGAAATTATAATTAGTTAGAGCTTTGTTTTTTTATCTAGTATCTGATTAGCTATTGAAACTCGATTCGTTATTTTCTTGTCCTCCTCCTATCAAAAATCCCGAATTCGCCTTTGAACGAGAACCAATATTTGATTTAGTGACAAAAATAATACTCTCTGTATAGAAAGTCATAAGTTTGAAACTTGAATAGAAAATATTTTATAAATATTAAATATATAATTAGATAGCTTAATCTCCGTACTAATAAAACAAAAAATATATCACAAGCGGGTTGTGAAATTTCTCTGTCACTTTGATTTGTAAGTGTGTTAGTTACAAGCTTCCAATAGACGAAAGAATCTCTTGAAATTTTGATCTTTCGAAGAAGAGATTTTTATTTTGCACTATGAATAAACCAAAAGCAGAGGAAAATGACAAGTTGGTATCCGACGCTGAATGAAGTGGAATCTTATACAATTTATTATGTTAGACTACGAAATTTATCGTTTAATTTGCCAGCAAATTATTTATTTTGATTTCATTAGGCTTTGTTTTATTGTACTAAGAGTCGCTTATGTGAAGTATTGTTTAGTGCGTACAGTTTATATTTTAAATCATTAAAGTACTATCAGCTTATATAATTAGATTAACAAGAAATGATATGTGTTTGATGTCCTATAAATATTATATTTCTCTCTTACAGTAAAGTCCAATTGATGAACTCAAAGAAAATCTAATAAAATGCGGACATAATTAAATGATACTTAAACTGACTTTGAAACTTTCCGACACAGACTGAATCTGGAAATGATTCGAATCTCACTTAAAACATATCAGGAGACAAATCTCAAGCGTCCAATTTGAAAGAATCTACCCTTGTTAAATTAGGGTCATATAATTTGTAGCATATCTATATATATAGAGAGAGATGGACTATGATGCATTGCAATGCATAAGCATTTTTGTACATTGGACTATAAATCATCGATTCAAAGTTCAAATGACCAATCCAAACCGTTCATCTTGTTCTCCATATTAATATGTACTTAGAGATCAAATTTTACATTTTTTGAAATTTTTTTTACTATTTATTAACTCACTTTGAAAATTTGAAAATCCAGTTGAACAGTAAAACAGTAAAAATTCTAGACCACTAGATCGCATCTAAGCACATTTTGTCTCCAAGCACATTTCAATATGGAGATCACATCTAACAGTTCGGATCGATTGTTTGGATTTACAAAATGAAAATACGGCGTGAAGTACAAATGCGTTTTACTCCATGGAGTAGCGTAGACCATTCAGATATTTGTTTTTCTACCTTTCTAAAAAAGTAGTAAAAAACTTTCAAAAAAATGTAAAATTTGGTCTCCAAACACATATTAATATGGAGAACAAGATAAATGGTTCGGATCGACCATTTGAATTTTGAAAACTCGAATATGGAACCGTAGCACCGTAGTCCTCTATGCAACCCATAGCACCTTAGCTTGACCCTATATATATATATATATATAGAGAGAGAGAGAGAGAGATGGACTTGGGTGAGACGCGGAGTATACGCATTTGGTGCTCCATGGTACATTTTAGTCATTTTGAAAATCCAAACAACCGATTCGAACCGCTCAACATGATCTCCATATTGAAATGTGCTTGGAGACCAAATTTTACATTTTTTGAAATTTTTTTACTATTTATTAAGCCACTTTGAAAATCGCTAATCCGGTGGTCCAGAAATTTTTACTGTTTTTACTGTTCATCTGGATTTTCAGATTTTCAAAGTGGCTTAATAAATAGTAAAAAAAAATTCCAAAATATGTAAAATTTGGTCTCCAAGCACATTTCAATATGGAGATCACATCTAATGGTTCGGATCGGTTGCTTGGACTTTCAAAATGAAAATATGGCGTGAAGTACAAACGCGTGGCGCTCTGCGTCTCACCCAAGTACATCTCTCTCTCTCTCTATATATATATATGAGGAGGGTTCAAATGCACCCTATCCTTTTTCTCTGTTTTCAAAGTCCGAATAGTCAATCCAAACCGTTAGATGCGATCTACATATTAAGATGTTCTTGGAGACCAAATTTTACATTTTTTGGAATTTTTTTACTATTTATTAAGCCACTTTGAAAATAACTGATTTTACATTTTCTGGACCATTGGATCAATGATTTTCAAAGTGGCTTAATAAATAGTAAAAGAAATTCCAAAAAATGTAAAATTTGGTCTCCAAGAACATCTTAATATGTAGATCGCATCTAACGGTTCGGATTGACTATTCAGACTTTAAAAATAGAGAAAAAAATTTGAAAGATAGAATACATTTGGGTGCACAAAAATTTAAGTGCATTTGAACCCTCCTCGTGTATATATATATATATATATAGAGTAGAACTAGGGTGCTCTTAAGCTCACCAAAGTTTTGGTGAGCTTAACTCTAAAACTCATAAAATTAATTTCAAATGATGAATCCAAACCGTTGAAACCCACCTACCTTATGTGTGATGCATCTACATGTAAAATTTTTAAACATTCGAATAAATTTAGTATAAAGTCAAGCGGTCAAAATTAGAAGATTAATAAATTAATTTTAGTGCATTCATTTTTGAACGTTTTTTGACCGCTTGATTTTATACTAAATTAATTCGAATGTTTAAAAATTTCACATGTAGATGCATCACACATAAGGTAGGTGGGTTTCAACGGTTTGGATTCATCATTTGAAATTAATTTTATGAGTTTTAGAGTTAAGCTCACCAAAACTTTGGTGAGCTTAAGAGCACCCTAGTTCTCATATATATATATTGATCTCAAGTTCAAAGGACATCTCAAGTTTGTTTGACAGGAGAGGAAAGGACAAACATACTTACCCGGTTTGGCCAAATGGCCAGGGGATATTTGTCATTTCTTGCCAAATTATGAGGGTACTAAATATCTCCTTTCCCTCATCATCTATACCCTATAGGCATAGCCTATACTTCCACCACTTCTCTTCAAATAAACAAATTTGGCAACAGCACCCCTTTCCTTATATGTCTCTTGCTTTACGCTCTCCTAGTTAGAAAGAATCACAAACAGGAACCAAATGCAAAGAGGATAGAAATTAACACAGAAGAGGAGAGAAGAAGAAGAGAGCCAATTAATTAAAATGGAAAGGACACCATCTAACTCACAAGAATCAGTAGACCTGTCTTTGACACTATCGAACACCCACTCGGCATCTCCACCGTGCCATGGCGAGAAAGACGTGCGTCTCTTTCCCTGTCTCTTTTGCAACAAGAAGTTTCTCAAGTCTCAAGCTCTAGGAGGTCACCAAAATGCACACAAAAAGGAGAGAAGCATAGGCTGGAATGCACACCTATATCAGATACCATCTCCATCTACATGCATCCCTCCACACCCCATTATTTCATCTCATGCATGCCGGCCTTCGCAATCTATGGCCTATTATCCGCCTCCGGATGCATACCCGGCGCCACGGTTTGCAACTCATTCACCGCTTCTGGCGAGTGTTAGCTCATGCCGTGCAGTGACCACGGCAGGGGACCCATCAGCTGGGTCTAATGAGATGATAGATTTAATGAACTGGCAGTGTGGGTCCCACTCTATGAATAATGGGGGCCCTCTTCCAGATGCTTACCAAGGAAGCGGAGGAAGCGAGGATGCATCTAGTGTTGATTTGAACCTAAGACTATGAGTAATTGATTGAAGAAGCTTTACGCCTGTTTTTTTTTTTTTTTTTTTTTTTTTTTTTTGAGTAAAAGCTTGTTAATTTGCCCATTTTTGTCTATTTTATTTTTGTTTATTTATTGCTATTTTCCTTTAAAAAATTCTCCCTTTCTTTTTTTGGAATGTCATGTAGCTGCTGCTACTACTACTTAATTTTGAGGGTCGTATCTGCAGCTTTTCATCTTAAAATTAATAGCAGGATTTAATTCTTTGATTATATAATTTGGACCAGCAGAATTTGATCCTACTGTTTTCAATTGAATCACTTGAACTAAAAAAATTGTGTGATTTCATTTGGAAACCGGTCCAATGTAAGGTGTAAAAAGCAGCAGATACAGCCTGGTAACAGACTCATCATTACTCTGGTAAAATGTTAATGCACTTTTGGGTTGATCCAGATAATTTTACCTCCAAATGTGATGTTATTTTTAATTTTTTTTTTTTTACTTTATTTATTATTTGTTTTAGTCCACAACAGCAGGGTTTGAGTTTGTTTTGTAAATTATGTATATTGTTAATGAATTGTTATTATGTAACCGTGTGAAGACAATCAGTGTGGCCATGCTGCCAGTACAAGTTCATGATTTGCCAATGTGTAATAAAAAAATCATTTGTCCAATGGATGTCACATCAAGGTTCAGTTATTTTTTTTCTCTTTTGGCATTTGGTATAATCAGGAAGGTTACAAAAAAAAAAATTAGAGAAATTTTATTAGCAATTTTAATTTCCTGTCATATATTGGTGCATTTTTGCACATGGTTTCTTTATTGATCAATTAATGTTTTCTTTTAATTGTCTGTTTTTGGTTTCATTGAGTAATTTTAGGGACCATTTCTAATTTGCAGAAAGAAGACAGCTTGCATGTGAATTTGCAGGTAAGTGTGTTTCCGGGTGGTAGGGTTTGAGAATAGTTGGTTTTATGTGGTGGATTGTACCATGTACGAAATTGCTTTGTGCGCTGTTCCATCAGTGTCTCCTCTCCTTGTTGCTTCATAAATTTTCTCTCTATCCTACAAAAAAAGATGAGTTCTTTTATCTCTATCGTTGGCTTGGCTATTCTTCATTGTTTTACTATTAATCACCTATTTAATAATCCAAAAAAAAAAAAAATCATTCAGGTTTTGAACCTACGACGTATCATCACACACAGGTAGCATTGTGCAACTAGATCAAAAGCTGGGTTCAAATTAGGGCTGTAAATGAGTCAATTTCGAGCGAGTTATTTCTAACTCGTATTCAGCTTATTTAGTAAATGAGCGAGTCAAATTGAGTTGGGATATCAATAACGAGTTATAAAGCCAACTCGAGTTGGTTCACAACTCATTTATAACTCGTTTGAATAGTCAATTTTCTTAGTTATAATTATATACTAGTAAGAGTTTATTTAAGCAAAAACAATTTAAATGATGAATTCAAATGTAAATAATAACACAAATACAATAAAAAAATTGAAACAACAACTTGAGAGTTATTTAGAAGGACATGAAATTTATTGTGATGAATTGTATAACTCGAATTGTTAATGAGCGAGTTGAAATATATTCAAACTTAGCTTATTTATTAAACAAGTCAGTCAATTCGAATTATAAATGAGCTAATTAAAACAAGTAGTTAGCGAGTGAGTTACAAATTTGAACGATTTTGTAGAGTCCTAGTTCAAACTACATATATTTATATATTTATTTGTTGCTAATCAGATTGACATGTTTCTGATCTCTCTGTATGAACCTGACGAGGCATTTATAGTTAAATGGTGCCAGGGAGGAACAGCAAACGATAATTAAATCGTCTTTTGGAATTTTGCTGGTGAGACGGCAATTTTACGCATGCTTGGTGCACGTGATGATGTTAGTGTTACCATACACATGTAATTAACTGAAACTGTCGTCGTCGGGTACTTTTATTTTATTTCGATGCAGAGCCGTCGGCAGATAATAACAAGCTAGTCATTCAAATTATACACACACACACACACACTCTGTACCAAATTAATTCCTCTTACATGCCACTCTAAGATGCTGCAATCTTGGTTGTATTAATAATAAATATTTATCCGATTAATTAATTACGCATGAATTGGATGTTAATTAACCCATCATCTTAAATTTACAAATATTAATTTTTTTTTTTTTTGCTTTTATAAAATTCGACACAACAAGCAAATAATGCTATCATTGCATTGGTTATTTTGGACTTTTCTTAGAGATCTAATTAACACTGGATAATATCAAGAACTTGTTTTTAATCTAGTGGCAAAAGATACATGACTCTCATGTGTTGAAAATATACATAGAAGTTTGAAAGTGTGTTGGATACATAAAGATTTCAAAAAACACTGAATAATATCTGAACTATAGAATTAGTTCTAACACACCACACACTAGAGTTCTAAACCTCTAGATTTTGAAGGAGCTTGACAGTTTTGAAATTCATAAGCAATGGTCCAAATCATTATCACAAAAAGAAGAGAGGTCCACATTCATCCTGGTGTTTAGTGCGGTATGTTGGACAATTTAGAATCATAGAAATGAGTTATGCTTCCAATCAATTCAGGTTAAGTCTGCTATATCAATTATTTTACTGAGAATGTGAGATTCACAGGATATATACTGATCAGCTGGTTATATATCAAGGGAAAATTTGACTGATAGCAACTAAAGATAAGACTGGTTAAATGTGAGACTCCTAGTCGGCATGATAGCTACTTAGGTTTAGTGTTCAGTGTTGACTCAGCCTGTTTGCTGTACGTCTTTTGAATATATGATGGGAATATATATAGAGTGAGTCTATGGTACTATGCATATCACGGGTTGTTACTGTGTTACGGCTCTATATTCGAGTTTTTAAATTCTAACGGTCGATCTGAACAGTTCATCTTGTTCTCCATATTAATATGTGTTTGGAGACCAAATTTTACATTTTTTGAAATTTTTTTACTATTTTTTTAGATATTTAAAAAATCACTTGATCTGAAAATTCTAGACCATCCAAAAACAATGATTTTCAATAAATCTAAAAAAATAGTAAAAAGTTTTCAAAAATTATAAAATTTGGTCTCCAAACACATATTAATATGAAGAACAAGATGAACGGTTCAGATCGACCGTTAGAATTTTAAAACTCGAATATAGAATTGTAGTACAGTGCCAAATCGTAATATCCATAGTACTATAGACTCACTCATATGTGTGTGTGTGTGTGTTTGGAAGTAACAGATGTTATAACTCTGAACTTGTTTTGTGGGATGCTCATTTGACTGTTAATAATTTAAAAGTTTAGTTTAATGAAACTGGGCATATGTCTTTTCTTAAAAAAAGAAATGATATCACATTATTTATTATATTTATTGGGTAGAGAAAGGGCTTGTTATATTAGGTATTCCGACGTGGAATATCACATTTGCAAATTAATATTTCATGAAATTCTATAAGCAGGGGGAGCATATATATATAAATGATTTATTGATGCATTATAGTGATCATATAGCCAGAGACGCGCAGATAGGAAAGGAAGGGCAGAGAGGCAGTCATTATTATCATCTGCATAAATTTTTTTTTTTTTTTTTTTTTGGTCGGCAAGCGCTGACGACAAATATATTGGTTAGAAAAAGTTTATTTACGTGTTTGTTCAAAATTTTAGTATAGGTTGTAGTTGGATTGACTCTGTCTAAAATAAGACAGTTAAAATGCGTTAACTCAAAAAAATAATTTTTTAAATTAATGCAGACGAGACGATGCGGACTCGAGAGGCCCCTTATAAATTGAAAATTACATTGTTACCCTTGAGACCATGTAATGCAAATACATTTTAGTTTCTCTTGTATAAAATAAAGGGCAAATTTCAATGGAGGTCACTATATTTTATCCTTTGTCACAAATATTTGTTTCTCCATAGTTACTAATTTTTAATTTGTTCTAACAAAATCACCCTATAACTTGTATTTTGAATGGAATTAGAATATTTCATTAAAAATTTAGATGGAATGAACATATTTCATTATATTTTGGATGGAATAAGAATATTTTTTTAATATTTTGAATGAAAAAGTTATAAGGTGATTTGATTGTGACAAATTATAAATTCAGTGATTATGGAGGAACAAAATCAGATTTAAATGACCAATTCGTGACAAATAACAAAGTTTAGTAACCCCTGGCAAAATTTATCCTAAAATAAAAAAAGAGAAAAAAATATTGCATGATTATTATTTCAAATCACATACGCTTGAATTAATGTTCTCTCTAACTGCAAGAGAACTATCTTACTTCCCCCCCCTCCCCCCCCCCCCCCCCTCAAACTCTTTTGTCTGATAGTTTCACCTAATGGATCTGAGTCGGTGTTTCTATCTAATATTTCACTTTTGTTTTGGGCCGGTGCTTCTGTCTGATGGTTTTGACCACCGCTCTTGGTGCTTCCATCTAATGGATATGGCCACCGCTCATTGCTATGTCTTCGTTCGAGTCGGTTCTTCCATCTAGCGGATCTGGCCACTATTTTTTTGTGCTTCCTCTTCGTGAATCTGATCATTGCTTCCCGCATTGTCCATAAGGGGGTTTTTTATTCTCCAAAATGAGGGTTCGATTTTTGCTTCTTTTCTCCTGAGCTATCACTCTTTAACAATGAAAGAGTAGGTGTAACGAGTTGTACATATAGTTACTTACTTTATATGTTGTTGTTTGTTTTAGTTGTTTGTGTTCGAGTTTGTTAAGTGCTCTCTTTCTTCTCCTCTTTTCCCTCTCCTTTTTGCCTCCCACACTAGTGGCTCTTCATTGAGACCGCTGAGTGGTGATTGTCCCGAACCGATTGATTCAATTACTGATCTGGTTTGATTCATTGTCTCCATTGAAACTTCTTGAGTGGTGACTGTCCTGGCCTAGTTGACTTAGTTTTCGGTCTGATTTGATTCAGTGTCTTCTACAATGAAGTCCATCAGCATGACAACTATGCGCACGGATGAACCCATCACTAAACTTCTATCATTTCTATCAAGCAAGGATGACCAAATTTGTATCCGCATGATGCACATATCCCTGTGTGTTTTTTAGTTTATTTAAAGCTGAATATTTTTTAAAACACTTATTGTCTCATCTTGTGTAACAGCTGATTTTTAACTCTTTAAATTAATAAAATTGTCTAAGGAATTTCCACCAAAAAAATTCACATACACTTGCAGAGTTTAACATCATTGAGTATTACTAAAAAAAAATTGGTGGAGGGTATAGCGAGAGATTGTTGGAGATACATAGCATCTCCCACTTTCTTGGAGACACAAATCTTGGGTACATCTAACAAAGCTTGAGGAAATTTTACAGTTCCCATCTCTCTCTCTCTTCATTTTCTGCGTAGTTCCTGGAACTCACCAAAAACAGAAAGAAAATTGAAGACCGTTATGTACACTTGTAGTATCAAACTCAATGGCTTTTTCCTTGTAAAGCTTGTAGTGTATGCAGTAGCACTGTCTGGGGTCCTGATATTCACACCATTAAAGTATTATTAACACAACTGTTTTAAATAGTTTAACAGATAGACAAATTTACCTTATAATTAATTTTTTTTTTTTTTATGAAAACTTTACTCCTCAATTTGTTTCTCTCAATCAAGCTGCCATTTGTTCTTCTTCTTTTTTAATTAACAAGCTTCTTAAATATCAGTTTCTAAATTTGTTATCCTTCATTTGTATTATCTTCTCTGGTAAAAGAAATTGTATAGTATACGATGAAAAGAAGAAGAAATTAGTTAGCATGTTACCCAAAAAAAAAATTGAAATAATATGCTCCAATTGCCACTTAGATTTTTTTTGTTGTCGTTGATGAAATCACTTAATTCCTACTAATTTGGTTACTCAATTCATTGAAAGTTATGTTCACAATATTTTTTGTTAATTGTAAATTATATAATTTAACTAATACTTAGATAATTTTATCTTCAAATTTGATCGTTTTCAATTAATAAAATCTACAATTTATTATATGTTAATTTAATTATTAGTTTTATTTTTGTCGATTGGTAAATTGATTCCATCTCGTTAATTATGAGTTTTAATATACAAAAAGTATTGATTGTATAATCAAATAAGACACAATAATAGTAACAATAAAGTAGGGTCAAAGTTCTTTATATACTTGAAAATATTAAAACTGTTGTGTTAAAATCAGCACCCCACTGTGTGCCTTGTAACATATGATAGAAATTCAATAAAATCAAATTATGTTCAATCTGAGAAAACTAATAGAGATATTGATATATTTGAAAAAAAATATAATTGTTCTTTATCTTTTGTGCAAAAAGAAAATTTGTCTTGTAGTGAAGAATGCAATTTTACCTAAAGAGCAGATAAATATTCGGGATGATGATATATGAGATGGAAAAATATATATAACTTCCTGAAAAATTAACTTTATTTCTCATTGAAAATAGCATAAATTTAGTATATATATGGATTAGTATTCATAAGAAAGTTATTTAATTTTACAATATTGACCATAATGAAAAATAACTATTTAAATTTAAGATTTAATATTCTCTGTGTTATACATATATTATGTATAACAATGAAATTTTATGCATGTTTCAACCTCACCATGAGGAGGGTTCAAATGCCTCCATTTTTTGTGTCTCCACCACGCCTCTATTTCTAAAACATTTATAACTCCAAATTTAAACAATAAACGTCAAAATAAAACCATTAGATGTGATCTATGTGCTCATAAAAAATTATCACATTTCGATTTTGTTTATATGTAAATCAATAAGTTGAAAAATCAACGTCTATAAATTATCCACATTAGTACGTTTTTACAAGCTTTTGATGATAACTAAAACAAAGTTGAAATGCCATAATTTTTTACACATTCTTAGATAAAATAACATAGATCACATTTAACAGTTTTATTTTGACTTTTATGATTTAAATTTTGAATTATTAAAATTTTTAAAAATGGAGGCATGGTGAAGACACAAAAAATGGAGGCATTTGAACCCTCTTCTTCAACAATTATGTAAATACTTGAACTTCTTAAATTTTATAAACTATTATATAACCAAATGATGCTCAAAGTTAAATGACTTTAATATGTATATTATTAGTATCTTTTTTTTTTTTTTAAAAGAGACATAAAGCTCATTTCATTGCTAAAAAGGAGTTAAATACAAACTATGATGATGTTCTTTAAGTGGCCAACACCCTGGACCAACTACCACATCCAAAAGATATTATTAGTATCTTAAACATCATAATTATGAACTGGCATTTTGATTGCAAATTTCATAAAATGGATTATGATTTTTTTCATAATTATGAACTAATCCACTATCATCAAGGGTTATCAAACCTACTTAATCTCTTCACGAGTTTAGCTTTTTCCCTTTCCATTTACTCCTTGTCCTTTCAAAACTTAGCTAATAATTTCTTGAACAGAAGCTTATTTTATCTATAAATGGAATCAAATATATATGCAGAAAATGATGTTAATTTAGAAAATTATTAGATCCTGTTTGCAAGGACAACGATTTGACAATTTTTGTTGTAATCTGTGGTAGGTTGAACCCACCTATAGCAAGGATCATTGTTGCTAAAATTGTTCACAGAAAGGACAAAAAAGGTTGGAGAGTTCCCTTTCAGAGATGCCCATTTATAGGAGACTTTGAATGGAACATGTTGTTATTAGAATCCCAGCTAGCAAACATATCTGAAAATTTCTTGAGTTGAGATCATATTAGCTGTAGATTATATATAAATGCTTGGTGAAATCAGATCTTACTGTACTAAATAATATAACATATATATATAAAGAGGAGGGATCGGATTACACCACTTTTTTGGTGATATTGTGTGACAATGTCCATTTTCGAAGTTTCAAAATCCAAATAGTCGATCCAAACCGTTCAATATGATGAATATATTAAGAGTAACTTGGAAATCAAATTTTATATTTTTCTGAATTTTTTTACTATTTATTAAGTATTTAACAAAATCGCTATATTCAGACCGTTGAATTTTTGAACCCCTCTAAATAAACCCAAAAAAAATTCAGAAAAATGTAAAATTTGATCTGTAAGTACATTTTAACATATCCATCAAGTTAAACAGTTTGGATCGACTGTTTGGACTTCGAAAATAGACGGTGTCATTCCATATTACCAAAAAATGGTGTCATTTGATCCCTCCTCATATATAAATCAAACAATATGATTTCAAACAGTGCCTAAGCCTAACCCACCAAATAATGAAAGCTACTTGGGATTCGATCTGAAACTTAGTAAGAGAAGATCAAACAAAAGGAAAGAAAATATATCTGAAGAAAGTTTTATTTTGGTGCAATAATTCAATCTTCTTTTTCGTAACTGTAACTATTTTGGCGTCTTTCACATTTAATTGGAGAATAAACTTTTTATTAAGAGAAATGTTCATGTACCCCAAGTCATCAAACCCGAGCCCGTCCCCGAACTGGTTTAACTGGATTTAACCGTCCGCTAATAACGATAATTTATTAATTTTTTATTAATTAACGAATTGTTGTTTTAACGCATTGCAGTTTTACATTGATTGCTTTAAATGTTAGCTTTGCATGCTTTTGTTTTGCGCTTTAATTTCGTGGATAGTCTGTTAGAAACAGTTGTAATCACCAATCCCCGAATTAGTCTCCCAGATTGTTAACGGTCCTCTATTCATTAATTAACTACTTACTTGAACGTACTTTAAAGTACAATTTAAACCCAGTTAGCTCGGAGACGCGATGGGGGATTGGTTCTAATTTTAATTATGCAAATTAACAGCTTTTTATATTTAATAACTAAAAATACAGTCTCCATTTTGAATAAGCAATCCATTAAATAAATTTTTTTCAATGTTTGTAAACACATGTTTATATGCTTTAAAATATATTTGAAGAATAAGTTTTAAAATGTGTTTGTAAACACAGGTTTATATATTTGTAACACAGATTTTTTAATTTTTGTAAACACTGGTTTATATGCTTTAAAATGTGTTTGTAAACACAGGTTTATATGCTTTAAAATATATTTGAAGAATAAGTTTTAAAATGTGTTTGTAAACACAGGTTTATATATTTGTAACACAAATTTTTTAAGTTTTGTAAACACTGGTTTATATGCTTTAAAATGTGTTTGTAAACACAGGTTTATATGCTTTACATACAAGTTTATATGCTTTAAAATGTTGTTTTCTTGCCAGTATATATTGGTTTACTTGCACAGGTTTATATGCTTTACGCACAGGTTTATATGCTTTACATACATGTTTATATGCTTTAAAATGTTGTTTTCTTGCCAGTATATATTGGTTTACTTGCACATGTGTATATGCTTTAAAATGTTGTTTTCTTGCCAGTATATATTGGTTTACTTGCACAGGTTTATATGCTTTACACACAGGTTTATATGCTTTAAAATGTTGTTTTCTTGCCAATATATATTGGTTTACTTGCACAGGTTTATATGCTTTACACACATGTTTATATGCTTTATACACAAGTTTATATTGTTTTGTAAACAATTGTTGTTTCGAATTAGTAGTTTCATTGTTATTTAATAGAGTTTTACATGCTTAGAAATTGGCATTGTTGGGACAAGTTCTAATTTTATGATTGTTTCGAAGTAGTAATTTCATTGTTATTTAACAGAGGTTTGCATGCTTAGAAATTATAATTGTTGGGGTTTTGACTAATATAAAATAATTGATGAGGCTGCTAACAATTGTTGTTTCGAACCAGTAGTTTCATTGTTATTTAATAGAGCTTTGCTTGCTTAGAACTAGTAATTTTGACTAACATAAAATTCAGAGCTGTAAACATTTTGGTGGGGGACGCGCTCGGGTATTGGTACAAATTTAGAGCTTTAAATTTTATGCTCGGGGACGAACTCGGGGATTCGTTTTTATTTTAAAAAATAAAAAATTAACTTATTTATAATGAAAGTTAAACACTTGAATGCAGTTGTTTAAACGCTTTCCTTTATATGTTTAAATTATCTGATTGTTTCGCTGCATTTGGTGGTGCCTTTGTTAATTTTTTTAACAAAGTGTTTTTTTCTTTATGCAGTAAAATTATGTATAATAAAGAAAGATTGATACTGTTATTGCGCTGTATAAAGTAAAACCTGATCTTTTTGTCGTCGACATTCTAGAAGGTTGAGGGACGCGTGCGGGTACTTTGTTTGGGGTACAATTATCAGCTTCCTTTAATTAAAACGAAAATGTTTCTTTCTTGAATTGAGAGCTCGTCTCCTCTAAGACTCCAAACAGTCCTTAATCAAATCTGTCTCCTGGATTTTTTTACTATTTATAATTATAAAAAGTTAAAAAATGGTCATCTGTACTCCAAAAATAGTAAAAAGTACAACGTCCACACTCAACACCCATACTCTTAAAATAGTAAATTAACTTTAACATCCACACTCTACATGAAGTTTCCACGCTCGTAGGGGTATCCTTTTGTTCGTTTATTATATTGGTACGATATCCGTATTCAATAAGCTAACTACAGTTACGCAATAATTACTCTATAGTCCTTTGTAATAGTATTAACTATTTTTCTTTTATAATAATTCTAAATAACTAATTATAACTACACTATAACTGCGTCATAATTTTTTTAAACATTAAAAGCTATAGCACTATATTAATACAAAAATTAATTAATTTGTGATAAAATTAATTTATTTAACATTTTATATAGTTGTAATTAGTAATTAGATTTAATAAAAAGATATTAATAATTATTAATCAAAAAAGTTATTATTAACAACGCTTTAAAAAAGAAACAATACAGTTTTCTTTTAATATTAATATCAAATTTGAATTCTCAAAACTATTATGACAATACAACTAAACATTCATCTAGAAATTTTGTTGCAACACCGAAGCGAGAAAGAAAAAAGAAAGTTAGGGTTCCACTACTGCTTTAAGAGTCGAAGGCGCCCCCCACCTCGCCCCTACAACCAACCCACCTACTTACCGAACAAATGAGGTCCTCTTTTTGAGCCGAGTCGACACTTCACAAATTAGCACCACCTCATTTCCGTCGGGCCAACACTTCCACTTTGGATCTAGTCGTGGCTCATCCACTCCGTCTCGTTTTGCTACGTCGTCCCGTCTCGAATTGTGCCACTTGGATAGTCTAAGGGTTTGGTCCACTCCCTCGTTAATATTGTCAATGGCGACAGCGATGTGATAAGGGGGTTTGAGGTCCGCTACCCTATCTTGGCTCCTTCGCTTTGCCTCTCTTCGCCTCATCTCAATTCGACGGGTTCGAATGGGGGTGTTGTAAATTTGTCCACTTCTATCGTAGTATCTATTATATCTACATATAAATAAGGTATATTTATGGTTACTGATGATGATACTAACAGTGACCTCTTTCCTCCTCCTCATCCCTCTCTTTTTCTCCTCCTCTTCTTTCTCCTTCTTATCTCTTTTATATGTGTTTCTTTTTAAATAACTCAAGTACAAAACTCAACTGAACACGAAGGCTTTCCTAGATACTCATGCCTAGTCTTGATTACAACAACACTACTTTGCGCTGATGATAAGAAATTATGTAGGTTCACAATCTACCAATCTGATTTTTCTTGTTTATTTTGTAAAGGGATTTTAGTTGTAATAGTGTAAGTATTGGAACAAATGTTGTATGTATTAGTACGAAATGATATGTAATTGATTTTGTCCTGATTAATCATTGTTAATATTTTCAGACATAACCAAGGATATGAGTTTCCATAAAATAATTTGTGGGCTCTCGTATCCAAATATCACATTTTTGCAAAATTTTGTGACAAACAAACATACCCTAATATTTGTATTTATCTTTTTTGTCTTTCAAAAAATAAGTTATTGCTGAATCTTCAATTTACTTCTTTCATATAAGAGCTATTGTCTCAAATTAGTTGGTTTAGAAGTATCATTTCAAATTGGAGAATTTAAAGAAAGAGGAGGGTTCAAATGCCTCCATTTTTTGTGCCTCCATCATGCCTCCATTTTTAAAAACTTTAATAACTCAAAATTTAAATCTTAAAATTCAAAATAAAACCGTTGGATATAAACTACATTATTTTATCTATGTACGTGTAAAAAATTATGACATTTCAAGTTTGTTTTGGTTGCCATCTTGAGCTTGTAAAAATGTGTATTAATGTGGATAATTTATAGACGTTGATTTTTCAACTTATTGATTCATATAAAAGCAAAATCAAAATGTGATAAATTTTCATGAGCACATAGATAAAATAACATAGATCACATCTAACGGTTTTATTTTGACGTTTAAGACTTAAATTTTGAGTTATTAAAGTTTTTAAAAATGGAGACATGATGGAGACACCAAAAATTAAGGCACTTGAACCCTGCTCTTAAAGAAATGATATTATTAATCTAAGCAACTAAGGTTATGATTGAATACATGAAAATGGAATTAACTCGAAAATAGTGTTGTAATATTTATGTGAATGTAATGCAAATATTTTTTTCAAAATGAACGAGTTAGCATTATCCCGTTAGAATAATATATACTATATATTAATTTTTATATTAGTACTGTTTTGAAAACATACATTCCAAATAATATTAGCACTATTTGAATAATTTAAAATTACCGTTCTTTCTTATATTATTCAAATTAACGCTCTTCATGTATTATTCGCACCTACTATTTCAAATAACATAAATGTTGTAGTATTTATTTCATTAACGATTAAAACAGATCTTAAAAAATATAAAAGAGCCAAAGTGAACTTGTCATGTATATAAGGATTTAAAATTTAAAATAAGAATAAATGCTAATTTTAATATTTATTTTTATAAATACATTTTAAATATTTGTTATAGCAGTCCTGTAATTTAGCAAAAAAACAACATCTATAACTATTGGTACATGCCGACCATGTGATTTCTTTAAAGATTCTTATAAACATGTTACAATTAGTACAAATTCTCAAAAAGAGAGGGAAAAAAATAAAAGCAATATTTAAGCTTTTACATCAAGGGCCCTTGGTTAATAATTAGTACCGCTCTGAGTTTCGAATCAAAAAACAAAAAACAAAAGTACCGCTCTGAGCTCTCTATAATTTTCAAGTACCACCTTTTTTTTTCATCTCAGTTGGGACTGCTGAGCTGCTCCAGTGTCCTTTTTCTAATCTGTGTTGCTCGTGCGGTCCCCCCTCTTATCTGTCTTCTTAGTTAGAGAGAGAGAGAGAGAGAGAGAGAGAGAGAGAGATCTATTTTTTTCATGCACTCCTGTTCATTTTGGACACTAGCAAACCGGAGTGCCGACAAAATCTATCTCTCAATTTTGAAAAAATCAAAAGAGAATCATGCTTGAATGAATAGTTGTTTTTTAGCCCCGTTGAAAATAATAGTTTTTTTGTTTCCTTTACTGAGTGTAAATACCAATGGTTTAAATAACGTTTATCGCTATTTACGGGTTAAAAAAATTATGCTATACTCAAATAGCGGCGTTATTTGGGCATAGCGTCATAACTTTTTTAGTCGGAAAACGTTATAGCGTGCTATTTAAAACACTGGTAAAAACTATGTTTGGCATCATATTATCATGCCCTTACAGCCATAAGATTTTTAATCTGAATTGAAATGAATTCGACTCGCCACACTGTATATGGGCGGATCTACATGGTCCCGGAAGAAGCAGACGAGCAGTCACCCCCCTCTATATTTTGAGTTTTAGAGGTGATTTATTGGGTCCCGATAGACTTTATCATCTCTGAAAACTTTTTTGTCTCTATCTGGACGTTTGATTTATAATTTGGATTAAATTTAATGTTAAAATCAAAATAAATTTCTTAAATTATAATTGATAATTATAATTATTATAAGTTAGAGTATCAGAAATTACAAATTAAATCATTTTAAAATATAAGTCAAAATATTATTTTGTTTATCAAGTATCCAATTAGTTAATGAGTTTAAATTCATAACAACATTTTTTTACATGACGAAAATCGTAGATCCGTCACTAACTGTACATATGAATGTACTAGGGCTTTACTTATTTTATTTTTTTTTCATTTAGATTTCTTGTGAACAAGAAAAGAATGGTTTGTTTCTCCATTTTGTTGCACTGGATTTATAACTGGATAGTTGGTAAATAGAACTCACAGATGACCATTCAATAATGGTAATAGCAAATAAAAGGAATCTTTAAGGGCTAAGCTATATGATATATATATATATAATAGAATAGAATAGAGATTATAATACAATATGAACAGACGGGGGAATAGAACAGAACTATTTTGGTTGTGATGAGTCATGAAATCGTTGGTGTTATAGTCCTTTCCCCATAACCATAAAATCAGGCAGTCAGAGAAATGTGTTAATATAGAGTTATAGTGTGATACTATATCGAGTAATCCATGCAAATAAATGTTGTGGAGAACATGACACGCGAATAGATTTGATTGGGCAGTCCGGGTGCCTAAATAGATATTCTTGTCGTACAAAATCTCGTGCCCTGCCAAACTATCAACTAGCATACCGTACTCCTCTTTTGTCATCTTCCCCACCCCCTTAATTAATTTAATTCACAAACAATGCCCCCGTTCGGATTTTCCGACATTTTTTATCTTTACCCAGTTATTAAAATATTTTAATAAAAATAATCAGAGTTTGATGGAAATTTTAAAAATGTTCAGAATACGGAAAAAATCTACAGTTTTGAATTTTTATTCAAAACCGCGGACAAAATTCACAGCTCAGATTTTTATTCAGAATCGCGAAATTTTTTCATGACCCGGGATTTAAGTTCTATCCACAACCTAGAGCAAGCCCAACATGGATTTTGAAGCAACCCCTTCTTCTCCCCCACCCCGTGCGCTCTCCTCTCTCTGTCCGTAAAACCTCACCCCTCTCCTCCGCTCTCGCTCCGCCTTCCCCTCCGTTCCAACCCTAACCCACCCTCTCTCTTGCTCACTGACCCGCAACCCCCACCGGAATCCCAGTCGCCTCCCTCTCTCTTGCTCTGCCTCCTTCCCCTTCATTCCAAAACCATAACCCGCCCTCTCCTGCTTACTGACCCGCGGCCCCTACCAAAAAACCCGTCTCTCTCGTCTCTTCTTGGAGAAGGAAGAAAGCACCTGAGCTCTCTCTTCCCCGCGCATTTGGGTTGCCTTCCTTGTGATTTCCTCTCCCTCGGGTAAATGTAAACCTTTTTCTCAAATTTTTCGTGTTTGATCGAATTGATTATTTATTGAGTCAGGTTGTTTATTTTCCCAACTCGATCGAATTAGATAATATGGAGGGGTTATTAGTAAAATTAGATAATATGGAGGGGTGTATTATGAATTGAATCAATTAGACTTGAATTGATTAATGTGATTCGATTTGATTCGATTCGATTAGACTTGAATTGATTAATTATCGAGTGCGAGTTGTTGATTTTCCCGACTCAAGCTAAAATGCAATCACATAAATAGACCAAATCCCCATGATGATGTACTTCTTCTAGCTGGTGTGTTGTACCAGATGGTCCTGTGCCAAATGTGCTCCTTCTAGCTAGTTGCACTGCTTCTTCTTGATGGTGTGCTATATTAGATGTACTCCTCCTTCCAGCTTGAGATGTGCTCCTTCTTTACTGGGTAGTACCCGAAGGCCCTTGCATCCCAACCGCCTCTCCTCCTGCCAGTACTTCTCCCATTGCCTCCCTAAACATCGTATTTGCACTTTCACGGTCAACTATAGGGCTTCTGGCTGTATTTCATCGCGACCCTTGCAATCCACTGGCCTCTGCCATAACTCACTCATTTTCTGCTGCATTTGCTGCGTTATGAGCATCTGTAGCCCAAATATGTTACTTAGTAAGCTATTCAATGTTGGAATGAAATATAATTAGGGTTGAATGTTACATACCTCGACTCTTCCTGTCAGTAGTGGAACAGCGATGATGGTACCCTTGTCGCCTACCTTACATTTCATCCATGGTCATTACCTGACGGATGTGTTTTCTCCTACCGCACTGTATCCAATCTTTGTTTGCCTCAATTTTAGGGATAGTGGTTGTAGGCCAATCTTCAAGATTGCCATAAGAAACAAACATTGCATTCCAAGTACTCAAAAGTTAGTCCACCATATACCAGTGGGGAACAAATTGGTCGGATGACCAATTATTATGGCGACAAACTGCTAACGCATGAGCGCACGAAATTCCAGTTAATTTGATACCTCTGCATGTATATTCCACTACTTTGTTGGGACTGAATGCCACGATATACTAGAACCTTCTGTGCATAATGGACATAGTTTCATCCTACGTTTGGACTACTGGAACATATTCATTTGGGCCCGTGACTTCGTACTTACCTTTGCCGTGCGAGTATGGGATGACATCCATTTTTGTAGCTTTCTCCCATCATTTGGCAAGCTTAACATGTACCCATTTAGAGAAAGGTTTTTCTTCATTGCTTTGCTCTAACGCTGCCTGTCGCCGCTGAACAAACCACTTATTACACTTGTAAAATGTCTCATCCACAATTGCAGTCACGGGCAACATTCGGCTATCCTTAAAGGCTTCAGGGATGTTCGCGTGAAAGCGCAACGCAAGTTTTGGTACGCTTGGGAGCGTACCTTTTAAAACCGCGGTTACACCTTCCGATTAGGGTTGCAAGTGCACAACCCTATCGAGGAGTATAATCGGGTATCGATCCACAGGGACGGTTTCCTTGTCTAGAATCTACTTATCTTGACTAAAGATTAGAAGTGAGAAAGATGGAGTTTTAGTACTTAATCTTCCTAAAGAATCAATTCAAGCAATCAAACAATGCAATAGAATAGTAACTATGCAAAGAAAGGTATAAACTGTGTTTTGATTTAGGATAAAAGATGTTTCAAGGGTTTCAGACTTCATCTCTGATTTACCTCTAGTGGTACGGGTCTTACCAAGTTGGTACGGCTAGGCCGCACCAACCTTGTTCCACCAAGCCGTGTGGGCTTGGTATGGGTAGGCCGCACCACTCTTGTAAGACCCGTACTGATTTACCAGAACAAAGCTTACAAGTTCGAGTTGATGCATTTCTTGCTGGTACCTTGTATTAAACTCTTGAGAAAGGTTCAATTGACCATACCTAAGGTTCTTAAACCTCAACTCTCGTTTGTTGGTTCAAGATCTAGGTTTTGGAGTCAATTCTTCACCTTCTAGGATTTCTAAACCTCAACTCTCGTGTTTTGGTCCAGATCATCTAGTTGATTGATTGGAGATCTAAGATATCCTCTAATCTGTCAATTAGGGGAGAATTCAACATTTCGGCTTCAATTCGAACAAGTCTACCTAAAGGGATTGGTTTGGTTGAGAGAAGGCAATGGTCACATGACCTTGTTAGGATTGATCTACCACTATAGGCACACCACATGCAATCACAGAAAGACAAAGCAATCAAAACAAGCAAATACACAATCAATACAATCAAAAGAGTTCATACAAGATCCAAATCAAGAAAAGCAACACAAATCAAGAAAATCCATCTACAAACCCTAGAAACAATGATCTACTACTCACAAGTCATAGATTTGTCCAGAAATACAAGTAAAGAGATAAAGAGAGGCATGATAGAACTAGATCGAAGATCGGGAGTGGAGAATGGGTTGATCCGTCAATTTTCGCCTCTTCCTCTTCCTTCTTCTTCTCTCCTTGCTCATTTGCTCTCTTTCTCTCTTTCTCTGAGCTCTCAATCTGGAATGAAAATGTGTCTCTTCGAAAATGGAGAGATCCCTCGCTTTAAATAGCCTCTGCCAAGATTTGAATTCTGTCAGGCGGCATCTCTGTACGGCCCGTACCAAGGTGGTACGGCCAGGCCGTACAAGATGGGAGAGAGGCTGGATCGGCTAAGTCTGGTATGGCCCATACCAAGTCTGGTAAGGGCCGTACCAGAGAGTCCAAAAACGCCGTTTCTTTGTTTATTTTGCTCCAATCCTGTAGAAAACAAACAAATTCTCAGCAGTACCAAATTCTAAGGATCAATGAAATGCACATGATTTTGACAATTTAGAACGTGAATTTGGTACGAAATCAAGTCAAATATAGGCTAAATATGCGAGGTATCAAGGGACTTGGAGCCATTTGTTGTCATGATACCAAATCAGTATCCTCTATCACAAGTGTAAAAATTTTTATCAAATTTTGATTATTCCATGACATCAGGGGTGGCAACGAGTGAGCTAGGCCACACTCATACTCGGCTTGTTGGTGTATCAAGCTGAGCGAGCGAGTTTGGATTTTAGGTCCGGAGCTAAAACTATTGCTCAAGACCAACTCGTGACTTGTCCGAGTGAGTCGAGCTAGCTCGTTACTAGCTTGGCATATTTATAAATTTGTATATTTTTTTTCTTGCTATATCTTAAATTTTCATAACATATCTTATCAATTATGGCTAAAGCAAAATAATATTTATATGAGTAATTACTGAGGATTACTCCTAATTCAACTGTAATTAAGCAAATCAACTACTATAAATTAAATTTACAGCTAAATTCATACATATAAATATATCAAAATTCTAAATTCATACAAACATATTTACTAAATAAATTCATACAAATTAACTTAGTTGGTTGTAATTAATTCACACGTATTCCATACAATATTACCAATCAACTTAAACACAGTCCAAAGTGCAATTACCACAACACTGGCTATAATATCCATAGACCATAATATCCACAATATGAAGTGAACGGATCCGATTAAACCATTAAACTATATATATTAAATAACTCGTTAATGACCGAGCTGGCTTGTGCTGAGCCAGTGAGCCAGGCCAAACGCAAACTCATTAATTATGGCTCGAGTATGTAGCGAGTGGGCTAATTTTAACTCGATCCACTAATGAACGAGCTGTTACCGATTGAGTCACGAGCGAATACCAAGCGGGCCATGAGCCACGAGCTTTTTTGCCAACTGATACTCAATTCAGTTGCAAGTGTACAACCTTGTCAAGTAGTACTTAGGGATCGTATCCACAGGGACAAGTTGCAATATTAACTCTAATCTAACAATTTAATTTAGTAAAAGAAAGTAAAAAGGTTTTGTGTTTGTTCAAGTGGTTTGGTTGCTATTAAACTAAATTAAACTAAAGTCTTAAAGCAAAATCTGAGTTTTTAACAAGTATGAGAAATTTGGGTTTCTTAGGGTTCCTATCCACTAGTGTTACGACTAATTGGTTTGTTAAATTTGTTCTTTTAATTATGAAGGCACAGTTTGATATTGTAGGTACAAAGTGATATCTCTATATTAATACCATCTTTAAATTAGAATAAACGTCACCTCTCGGTACTTGGCTACCCTAATCTAAAGTCATTAAGTTCTTACTATCCCAATAAATCTAGAAAACTATCTTTCACCTCTCAGTACTTGGCACAATTTTTTAAACTATTAGGTGAATCCCGTATAAGACAAGCGTCACCTCTCGGTACTTAGCCTATCAAATACTCTATTCCTTATGGTCTGGACCTAATATTCAATTTCTCAATTGCAAATACCAAATCCTAGGGTTTCATGTGATTTCGATTAAGTCCTCACAATCAATTAAAATAAAGAATAGATCATAACAAAGAACAAGAACATATAAAATAAAACCAACTAAATCATAACAAAATTGTCAAGTACAGCCCTAATCAACCCTAGAAAAGCTCTTAGCCAGCCATAGCTAAGATACAAATCAAATCAAATGAATAAAAGAGTTCCAAAGGAAAGAAAATAATAAAACCGATTGATCAATGATCTCTTCTTCCTTCTTCTCTCTTCTAGCTTTTCCTTGCTCTTCCTTATTTAAACCCTAGAAATTCTGCCTAAAAAACATCCTCAATCTGTTCTACATGTCCCTATTTATACCCAACTCAAAAACCTAGAAATAACTAACCAAAAATAGCAAATTCGGGCTCTGAACCGACTTAATTGCGGGCCGCAATGCATGGTGGAAGTTAACAGACTGCGCAGAACACAAACTGAAGAGTCATTTCGGGACTCAATAAGAGTTATTTTGGTACGCAATAAAGGTCCTGCGGACCGCAATAAAAGTGTAGAAATGCTCTGACTTGCTTGGTTCTGGCTTGCCTGGTTGCGGGCCACAAAGGATCCATTCCGGGCCGTAATGCATGTTGGCAGAAGCTCCAATCTTCGTGCTAACTCACCCGTTTTACTTCGTTAAGCTCCAAACACTTGATTACCTGTAGAACAAACATAACTAGGGCAGTAACTTGAACTTTGGGACATTTCTAACCTAATTAAACCTAATCTAATTAAAACTTGGCTTAATTTACATAATAAACCCTAGGTTTCAATAGATACAATTTCGGCTTATCACCAGCCTTACATGACATCATTAGGACGTACTTTGCCCACTCTCCTCAAAAAAGCATTACACTTCAGATTTTGCTGCAACAGAACAAAGTAAATGTAGACAAAATGCATCTAAAAGAAACAAAAATGATATAAATTAAACAATATTAAACATACTATGGAAAAATCTTCGAACATCTCTTTCAGCCTTCTTGGCTTCTTCTTCCTGGGTCGTTGTTTGAACCTAGTTCCATACCATGGGTCCTTTCCACATGCCTAGACCAGATTATCAGCAACGTGTTGGATACAATACTTGTGCACAAAATTATCCCTATCAATCCGTAGTCAGGTTTAAATGCAGCTTTTATCCCTTTGTGTTGGTATGATATAACACATACGAATCTATTAACACCAATCACATTGATCCTAAGCCAATGTAAGAAAAAAATCTCAATTCTCTTCATTCTCTTTATGTACAATTGCAAATGCTAGAGGTAGCAATTGGTTTTCGGCATCATAGCCCCAAACCATCAAAAGTCTTCCCTCATACTGCCCAGAAATGAAGGCTACATCTATACTGATCATCGGCCTCAAGTAATCAAATGCAGTGATGTATGATCTGTAAGCCCATGCCACAGCCCTGAATTCCTAAACACCTTGCTTGACCAGTCCTGTATTTTTATCGATGCTCGGACTGGTCCGAAATTGGTACTTTAAGTCGGGATTATTGTCAATTATCCTGATAAACAATGGTTTCATAAAGTAATACTGTTGTTCGTACAATAATCTTTTACGTCTATTTGACTAATTTGCAAAAACATACAATTATTGAATTTTACGATTTCTTCTATTTTGAGAATATGTAGGTCCAAGAAGAGTAAGAACTGTTGAATAATAAGCTTGGACTGAAGAAATCATGAAGACCTTTATCAAGAATACATATTGTAAAATCAAATGCTTGGTAAAGTATGTGTGAGGTTGATTAAATTGAGATAAAACGTTATGAACGTTTTTAAAACGTTGGTAACGTTTTATAATAATCAGAAGCCTCAAAAGAATAAAGTTATAACGTTATAACGTTATACAACCGTTATAACGTTTGTAAAACGTTAGAACGGTTATAAAACGTTATGTAACGTTTTCTAAGCTGTCAGAGAATTAAAACCCTAAATCGTATTTGAATAAAACGTTGGTAACGTTTAATAAAACGTTGGTAACGTTTTATGTCAAACAGCTCATTTTTGAGCTACCACTATAAATAGACTGAAGGGATCACTTTCAAATCTATCTCAGCCGACCCTAATCATTTCTAAAGCGATTTTCTGAGAGCTTAGCCTACTCCATTGTTGTGAGAGCTTAAAACTTCAAAATCCCTCAAGCAACCTCAAACCTACTTCACTAATCTTGATCTAGATTAGGTTAGAGTAATCTATTGAGTGTTTCTCTTGTTCTTGAGTAGCTTGTGTGACTTCCCTTGTTTGTAAGGGCTTGCCGGCTCAAACCTCGAGTTGCTCGTGTGACTTCCCTTGGTTGTAAGGGCTCGCCGGCACTCATCTCTCGTTGGTCGTGACTTCCCATTTTGTAAGGGCTCACGGTTCACAATTGTAATCCTTTCATATTGGGTAATAGAAAGGCGCACCTAGAAAGAGGTTGCGACGCCCCGG
>JARJHM010001072.1:0-77079 GCA_033356055.1 Carex pumila | reverse complement strand
ACATACCTCACAAGTCGCAAAAAAAGAGCTATCGGCCTCTCCAAACCCTGATGTGTCATGAAATTGCTCAAACGGATGTCTTTCCCCACGATCCACTATAGGCCACTTCCGTCTACCAAGCACAGGAATACCAGTATCCTCATCACTGTGATCTAATACCCCACCATCCCCATTATCATCCCAATTAGCCTCTGCCTCCATTTCTTCAGGATCATTGTCCGTATTGTCAACATAATAAAGCCGTTCAGGGGTTTCAGATCGCTCCCTTTCAGATTGGACTCGACTAGAGGACGAGGATGGAATCTGAGATCGACCCCTATCAGATTGGACCCTACTAGGGCCCGCTACACATGGGGCCCGACTAGGACCCGCTACAGATGGGGCCCGTCTAGGACCCGTTACAGATTGCTCGAGCCCCAAATCCTGAGTCAACTGCAACAATTGTCTACTATTCTGTCTGGAGTTATGTCTAGAGTTTTGTCTAGAGTTGGCTACAACATATAACTCTAGGAACTTGAAAGTCATATTCATTGTCATTTGGACATATAACTCCCAACTGCTATCGTCTTGTACCGGTAGCTGTTGGAACCAGGTTTGATTGCCTTGGCCAATATTGATTCTTGCAGTAATTATCAGTTCATAATTACTGTGGTCAATACCGAGTTGTTGGTACACTTCCCTATTTAAACCTCTAAAATCCAAGCCAAGCGGGATATTGAACATTTTCGGCACTTGGTGGCTATAATAAGCGCCATTTGGTCCTTGTAATACTTCACCATCAAAATAACAACCAATTCCAATCATAATTGGTTGAATAAACCTAATAATACAAAATAACTAAATTAAAAAAA
This sequence comes from Carex pumila, assembly GCA_033356055.1. Lineage (NCBI taxonomy): Eukaryota > Viridiplantae > Streptophyta > Magnoliopsida > Poales > Cyperaceae > Carex > Carex pumila. Next base: position 76,228 of record JARJHM010001072.1, on the reverse strand, counting down.
CTACAAAAAATAAATTTAAAAAAAAAAATAATGAAAAGGTAAAAAAACGTACCTATGCAGCAGCTTTGGTGAAAATGAGGTAGAATGGAAGACAGAACACGGTGTACATCTATTATAGGCAGAACCTGCCACGTGCGCAGATCAAATCTGCGAACGGGTCCGTGCGCGTAACCAATATGCGGACGGGTCGTCGGGAACGGGTCAGTCGGGAACGGGTCAGTACGCTTATCCATTACGCGAACGAGTAGCGACCCGTTCGCAGATCTGTTACGCGAATGTGGCGGAATCTGATTTCGGAATTAACGGGTGGTATTGATTTAATTCTGATTTATTACGGTGGTACATAAAAAAAAAACGGTCCTACTAGTCCTAGATATCGACGACACAACAATTACGCATTACCGCTACCATCAAAAATTAAAAATCTCGCCAAATTATTTAATTATCCTTATTTGCTATGGGTATCCATGAAGTGTGTTCCTTGAGTGAGCAATTTTGAAGTCTTTCGATTTTCCTCTTTTTGTATGTCAAATAAAATATAATTATCTTTTATATTTGTCACTTAAGCCTCGTATTTCTAAATAGAAGATGGTTCAAATGTCTTCATTTTTTGTGCCTCTATTTTTAAAAACTTTAATAATTCAAAATTTAAAATCTAAAAGTCAAAATAAAACCATTAGATATAATCTACATCATTTTATTTATGCACGTGCAAAAAATTATTACATTTCAATTTAATTTTGATTGTTATCAAGAGCTTATAAAAAATGCACTAATGAGAGTGATTTCTAGACGTTGATTTTTGAACTTATTGATTCACATAAAATCAAAATTGAAATGTGATAATTTTTTATGAGCATATAGAAAAAATAATATAGATCACATTTAACAGTTTTATTTTGACTTTTAAGTTTTAAAAAATGGAGGCATTTGAACCCTCCTCTTCTAAATATATCCATTAAACAAAGTAGTTTGTTTCTTTCAATTTTTTTATATCAGAGACAGAGTACCTATCTGATTAATTGTGTCAGATTCACAAGACATAATTAATCAAATAGAAGACAATTTTTATAAGAAAAAATTGTACTATGGAGACTTAGAGTTAAATGCAAATAACAAATTTTCACAGTCAAATTTGATGACAGGTTATTTAAATAAAAATAGTAGTAGGTAGCTGAATCAATTTATCTACAGCTTGCAGCTACCATTTGAAAGACGTGTACACGTAACGATTTTGCATAAGAGCTTCTTTTTGGAAACACTAACACTCTTCTCTTTGTTTGGCAGCACTTTCCCACCTAATTTAAACCTAACTAGGATTCTCTTTCTCAGGCACTGATGAAAGTAAAAATAGTACTTGTATAACAATGAATTAATTACTAGGTTATCAAGGTAAAAAATAGTGTATAAGAATTAATTACTAGATTATGTTATTCTGTTTCTTTTGTCAAAATTAATTATCACCAATTGAGTTAAAAACATCTAAAAAAAGCTAGGACCAGATGTAATTCTAATTTAGTCATATCTATAATTAAGTCCTACGAATAAAAATAAACGTATTACGCTTTCATTAAATTTTGTGATGTTTATAAGTAAAAGTTTTTTTTTTTTTTTTTTTTTACTTTTATTCATGAAACTAAATTACGCTACAGTCATTTATTCTACCTTTTCATTTCTTCCCTTTACACTTAAATTTATTTGTTCTGACATAATTATAGCCACACTTGCTTATAATTTACAACTCATGTATTCACATAAAATAATGAAAGAGAATTTGAGGAAAAAAAAAAAGATCTGGAACTAAACTCATATATTTCAATAAAATAAAACTGCTTTTGTACCAGGCTGTAAAATTTTTATGTTCTCCTTAGAGAAATTATATATTGACAACTTTAGATCGAGGAACTAATAACAATAGAGAAGGAAAGTTTATTTTCAAAGCCGATCTGACAGAGGCCTTTGATCGAGTAGATTGGGCATATATAGTTGTTCTCTCTACTGCCAGTGTATGGATGTGTAAGTGGAGCCAGTGTATGGATGTGTAAGTGGAGTAAGGCATATGTGGCATCCTCAAAATTCACTATCCTTTTTTTATGGTAAAGGGAACGGATATTTGAGACCGACGAAGGGGCTTAGGCAGTTTGTGTCATGTCCCCTTACATCTTCATAATATTTATGGACACACTATCAAAAATGTTATAGGCTATAAGTAGAAAAAGGGGGAACTTGAGGGGACTGAAGCTCACTAGGTCAGCAGCGCTGCCTACAAATTTAATGTTTGCGGATGATTTATTACTCATGTAGTCATGGGCTCTATGGCGAGGCAAGAGGTCAATGAGTTTGTCAAGGTGTTATCAGACTTCTGCTCAATGTCAAGTATGAAATTGAATTCCAGCAAATTAAATGTTTGGTTCAGTCAGAAAGTTCAACAGCATGTGAAGGACCAATTCCTCCAATTCCTCCAATTCCTACATATCCCTGTTATCAGAACCGGACCGAACCTGACGATTGGACCAGAAAAAAATCAGAACCGGTCACCTGTCCGGTTCGATTCTGTTAAATTATCGCTTATGCACTGTATGTCTGTATCGCTATTGTATCGGTGAAAACCAATTTTATCGGCCGGTTCTTGTAATAAGTCGTTGAACAAAACCGCATAAAAATATCGGTTCAAATCCCAATTTGATAAAATCTGGATCTCTTGTACAAATCTAATTTCGTGCATGCATCTTCCAAATTCGATAAAAGTTTTTCATTTCCTTCCCTTTTCTCCACTGGCTAATGGAAAGAAACGAGAAATTGACTCTCATTCCTCCTTCAATCTTCTTATTTTTATTGTGGTGTATTGCACATGCAGTAGCTCAAGGGCAAAAGCCTAAAACTTGAAACGAAATCAAACCTGCACCAAATACCGTAAGCAATCTCCTTTAATCATTTAGATCGAATTTGTAGTCTATGTACTTGAAAAGATTGAATTTTTGAGATGATTTTATTAAATAGAAGAATGCATTGAAGGTGTTTGATGAAATGCTCAAACCAAAATAAAATGTTATATAAGGGCAGTGGAATTGTCAATGATTGTGTGTGCGTGTCTTAGTAATAAATCTATATCATTTACTTGAAATTTCAGTTTACTAAGTTCCCGTGAGGTTAATAGTTTCATAATTTGTTTTTTAGCAGATAACTTTCATTATTGTATACATAGGAAATGTGATTTATACTATTGCTTCAATTGATACTGTTGCTTTCACTGTTGTCCGAATCAACTGATAAACTTTGATCTTTTGTCCTAATTGTTAGGTGAAATTTATTTTATTTTGTCTAATTTCAGTTATCATTTTTTCGTTCATTCGACTTGCACTGTCAATCATTCAACAAGTTTTTGTATAGTTTAATTTTACATGAGTTGTCATGGTTGTCCACCCACATGCACACCTTCAATCTGTCAAGAAAAGGCACTTTACACCATACTGTTTTTTCATCAAGAATTTGTTTGTCAACATATATACCTCAGGGAAACCTTCGATTCCGATCGATCACACCTTAAAAAACACTAGCAACAGGCCGGGACAAGGTGGGTGAGCTCCAACATTAAAAGATGCAGGTTCTATTAATTGAGATACCATTAAAGTTCGTAGCTAATTAAAATGGATTTGGTAATAGCATGTGACAGATGCCAAGGGAATGAATCACCTTTCCAATGATAGTAGTTGTGGCCATCTTGGAAAGCTGCCGAGACAATGATGAGTGCAATTAACATATTCAGAGAGGTTACTCAAAGAATGAACCTGAATCATATCACATGACGGGCATTGCAAACACTGCACAACTTAGCAAATTGGGCAAGGAAGTCAGGAAGGAATGGTAATGGTACACCTTCCTTTTGAATGAGTATTTTTTTTTTTTTTTTTGGATTGTTTTTTGAATGAGGTTTTCCTTTTCAGTTTACTTGTTGAATGATTGACACTGCAAGTCATCTTGTTCTCATTTGTTTTTTTTATAGTTTAATCATTTTTTATGGCCGCTCTGATTTCTAAACTGTAATTAGAGAAATCATCATCTTCTGACCTCCATTTTTGCAATTTCATACATTCTTGAAGAACCTAATAATTTTTGTTATACAGAAACTATATCGGCAATTAATTTTGAAGCAAATGGATTTGTTGTGCCTTCTCGGAAAACAGATATGTACTCTCATTATTCCTTGTTAGAAGATGTAAAAGCACATAATCAGTTTGACACTCAGATAATAAGTTATATATATTTTATATATTTTAAAAAACCAGTAATTAAACCGGTTGAACCACTGGTTTGACTAATAAACTATTGAACCGAGGAATTGAATTAATCAGTTTGACACTCATTTTCTGATTATAGGTGGAATTGCCGAGGAATTGAATCAATCAGTTGATTAGAGATTAGGGAAGGAATGGTGGGACCCAGGAGGCCAGTGATAGTGCTGTTTGGGTTGTCGATCGTGCAGTGCAGCTTCGAAGAAATGGCAGTTTCTTTTCTCACTCTTGCTGGTTTCTATTCTCACCAGGTCTTCATGTTCTCACCTCCCGATGGATCTGGGCGCTGCTGCATCAGAGGCACTACTATGGAACATCGATGAGGTGCGTGATAATTACGTACTGTTTTTTTGGTAAATTTTCAGTTATCAGTGGGTAGTCTTAATTGCTTAGTTAGAAATATTCGGGTTAATTGCAGTATTTCTGCTAATATTTTTACTAGACAAGCCAACGTTTAGTCCTTTGTTAACATTGACACTTTGTTTTGATTTTTAAATTGACGGCCTATTACTCTGGCCTTAGTATATGTGGGGACCACATTGAAGGATCTTGCTGATGTGACACATGGCTGGAGTGAGAGTTCGACCACTTGACTCGTATCTTTTGAAACCTTGTTTGAGAATTATTTATTTAGTTAGTATAGTCAAGTCATTTCAGTAAATAGGGAAAATTGAAATTAGAAATATTTTTGAGTCAACTCAACAGTGTTTCGATCTAGATCAGGGATTACTATACTGAAATATTGACACTGCAGTAGTTGGCTTGTTGATTGGTACCAGAACGGTACCTTCAGGTGCTGGATGTGATTAAACCTGAATTCAGTTGAGACTATCTATATGTTTTTGCCATGCCAAGTGCCAGAATCAATTATGAATTCTTACATAAGATTATTAATATTTTACTAATTTAGACTAAGAGGCACTAAAGTGCATACCAGTGTAGGTGATATCACCAGTGAATGGTGGAAAATGCGATTACACACTTACTGGTGAATGGGGAAGGAAGCTGTCAGAAAGGAAAATTAAGCTTACAAAGGACCCCCTCAACTCTTCTTAATTTACAGTTTAGAATAGGAGGGTAGCTAGCAGTTTAATCATTGAATGTTGGATACTTTATTTAATTTCTAAGTTACTGCATAGCTGTAGTTTTTCTTTTAAGTTTTTTCCTTCCAGTATTTTATTCATCCCAGTTCACTGTAATGTTTAGACTTTGGGATTCTCTTAAAAAAGAAGACTGCCTCCACAAAGATTGCCTTTTTGAATTGATCAGGATGCTAAATTTTGGGAGAATTTTTTCTAACTTATTTAAAAATGATGCAAATTGAAGTATTGTTGTCAGTTGTAACAGGTGGTAGAAGTAGGCTTAGCTGTGTGGTATTTTGTGTTTTTATTTTTAGATGGAAGGCTTCGAAACTGTTGTATACGTTTGTTTAGAATTATGGAAATGCTGAGGCAGATTTTTTGGCAAAAAAGGCAAGAAGATGGAAATTCTCTCTCTCAAGGTATTCATACCCAACACTTCCACTTGGAGACTCCCCTGCATTAGATGCGTAATATCTCTGTAATATACCTGTAAAATATGTACATCTCTGATTTTTTAACAAGGCTACAGGGATGCCTCCTTAGGTTACACTTTGTTTTTGTGTTTTCGGCTGTACTGGTAAATTCCTGTAGCATAGCTTTTGGTGTTTGTGTTAAAAAGGGCAAACTGAGGGGTCTAGATGCTCTTATTGCATGCTTGGCATGTCCCCCTTGTCAGGGTTTTTCGTTGGTACCGGGAATGGGGAATTACCCACTATTACATGTCAACTTACAAGCCATATGTTCATATTATGTAATCATTTTTTTACGTATCATTTTTGTTGAGATGGACATCGGAGAGTGAGAGAGAGAAGGGGACAGCAGATGTGGAGCGGAGAAATTTTTTATTAAATCGCTTGGGTCGGAAGGGCCGAAATTTTTAAAAATACCATTTTTTAAAATTATTAAACCAAAACACCAATTTCGGCTGGAAATTATATTTTTCGCGTGGCCGCTTCCCGGAGAAGCGGGCACTTGGAACCGGGCCACTTTGGAGGGAAGCGGGCACTTATTTGGGCCGCTTCTAGGCCTAGCGGGCTGGGCCGCTTTGGGGACCAACGGTCACACTATTGCTATTTTTTTTTTTGAAAAACATAATTTTGGTTTTTGTATTAAAATATTAGAAATATTGAATATATTTCTTTGAAAATAGATGAAATACAATATAATTTGATTTATTAGAAAGACTGCAACAAATAACTCGGATCAATATTTTTCAAGTCGGATTTTTTGCGGCTGTAAGAAAAATTAATATATTTCTTTATGTGTTATTGGAAAATAATAAAAATATTTAGATTCTAGGTTATTGATCTCGGTTCAAAATTCACTTCTAGGTAATACAAAAAATATTATGATCCTTCTAGTACATTTAATTTTTAAAAAGTTATATCTATTTTTGGAAAAAAAATAAAAACTTTAATTTATTTAATGGTTTTTTTTCAAAAATAATTCTCAAAATAGATATAACTTTTTATAAATTAAATGTATTAGAAGGATAAGCATAAAAGAAAGATAAAAGCAAAATAGTACGATAAATAACAACATGAAAGAAAAATAAGTATCCTGATATAACAAATCACAGTATATGACAACACTAGAGTAAAAAAAAGTACAAAAACAAACAACAACCTAAAAGTAAGGAGTGAATGGGCGCCTTGCCCTCTTGGTCCTCAAACCCCTAATCCGCATTACGAGTGGCGTGTGGTCGAGAGAATCATCTGACTCAACAGCCTCAACCTCCTCAATCTCAGCTGACTGCTGGACTGCAGGACCAAATGCAACTGTGTGTCCAGACTCCTGAGTCGGTAACATACCGTAGGCAGCTCTCACGATAGAATCATCCATGGAGATGTCAGGAAAGTACGTACTGGGATGATACTGTGTGGAGGTGCCAGCAAAGTTTGGAATGGGAGGATACTGCGTAGGCAGTGAGCTGCCAGGAAAGTGTGGAAAGGGGTTCGGCATAGTGAACCCTGGTAGATATGCAGGAGGAATCGACTGGGTCGGATCATAATATTTTTTTACTAGAAGGATCATAATATTTTTTGTATTATCTAGAAGTGAATTTTGAACCGAGATCAATAACTCAGAATCTAAGTATTTTTATTATTTTCCAATAACACATAAAGAAATATATTAATTTTTCTTACAGCCGCTAAAAATCCGGCCTGAAAAATATTGATCCGGGTTATTTGTTACAGTCTTTCTAATAAATCAAATTATATTGTATTTCATCTATTTTCAAAGAAATATATTCAACATTTCTAATATTTTAATACAAAAAAAATTATGTTTTTCAAAAAAAAAAAAAATAGCAATAGTGTGGCCGCTGGCCCGCAAAGCGGTCCAAATAAGTGCCCGCTTCCCTCCGAAGCGGCCATGCAAAAAATATAATTTCTAGCCAAAATTGGTGTTTTGGTTTAATAATTTAAAAAAAATGGTATTTTTAAAATTTCGGTCGAAAGGGGTCAGTTCGGTTATACAAAAGTATTCTCTGATGACGTGGCGCTGAAAAAATATTAATTTGCAATTGCATGAATGTGGGAGTTTTGCAATTAAAAATGAAATTGATTTCAATTACTCTATGGACAGCTATTTGCAATTGCAAATCCATTGCACCAACGGAGATGCTCTTAGATGAGAGAGAAAAGTAGATTATATTGTTTATCAAAAATCTAAGTCCTTAATTATATTGTTTTCATATTACTCCTTATAATATTTATACCGAATATATGTGTATTAATGTAAAAATGAAAATAAATTGAATTCATGAAAAAGAAAACTATACTACAAATCAGATTCTTATGCATATTCATTTTATCTATTAGACTCATTATTTTAATTTTACAATATAATTAATAACATCTTTGTATTGTTAAGAATGTAATTGGATGCAAAAGAAAGAAAAAGGAGAAAATTATAGAGTGCTTAAAGGATGAGGTTCCTATTCATTTCGATGTATGAAATATCAAAGCACTCATTGCAAGTATATTTCAAATAAAATCCTTAAAACGCCAAGCATATATTAAACAATAAGATGTGTCAAATGCCTTTGAATTTTTTAGATGCAGTTTTTCTTTTCCGTGAAAATTTTTTGTGGTAAGAGTTTTCTTATTTCCTTTATTATTTCTTTCCTTTATTTTTTTTATGAATTGATCTTATTATTAATTAATGAGAGAGAAAAGTGGAAGGACAAAATTGGTATTTAGAGAAAAAAATTCTCTTAGCTCTCAAAATCACAAAAAAACGCCCTTAGTATAGCACTCTCATATTCAAAATTGTCCTTGTTTATAAAATTGTCCCTAAGGGCTTGTTCGGCAGCATGGAAATTTTGTGGGAATAAGAATTTCAATTTGTCAAAATCAAAGTTATTTAATCCATGGGGAATTTTAGAATATAGGTGTTCGGCAAATGTATAAAAAATTTGTTAGGATGTTGGTTTATTTTTCTTTTATATAAGATGTAATACTACAATTAAACTATATTAAGCGTATTAATACTAATCACTGATTATTATCAATATAACTATATATATTAGATTCTAAAAAAGTGATGAAATTGCTAAGCTTATGTGGGATGATTATGTTAGATGTTAGAATAGAAACTTAACTTAAAATAAGCTTAATCTATTAAAATTAAGTGTTGTTAGTTTATTATGCTTGTTTAGGATATTAATTTTTTTTATATAAAAGATGTAATACTAAAATGTAATTTGAATTATTGTTAGTCTTGTATTTCAACTTTTGTATCTATGTATTTTAAACTATTTTAGCTTAATCACAATTTAAATACTTATTATTTTCTTCTTTTCATTAGTGTTTTTTTTTATCGTTCAAATTAAATATAAAAAAAGGAACACTAGACCACACTATTTTTTTTTTTCTTTTTATAGATTACACATGATAAAATAGAGGGCTAGTAGTATATGTCAAAAATTCATAAAAAATCATTGAAGCATCTGCCAAAATATTATTTTGAAGCGATCTGTCAAAATTATTGAAGCATCTCTCTAAGCAAGATGTAGCTCCGCCAAATGGAAAAAAAAATGGAGCTCTAATCAAAGTTTTTTTTTCCATGCATACACAGTCAAAACAGTAAAGGGGAGCAATTTGAGAATTTAATTGGATAGAATACTCTTGTACCGAACGCTTTCAAGATAAAAATACCAATATATTACTTTTACCTTAAAAAATCCATGAAAAATGTTCTACCGAACAGGCCCTAATTCTCTCTCCTGGAATTTTTATTTTTATTTTTTTTACTTTCTATAATTTTATTTTCAGTTGTTTGATATGTAATTACAATTTTGGGCAACATTTTGTGCCCATAGCCCCATACGAACAATTTTTATCGGAAGGTACAATTTTGGGCCTGGCCCACTGTTCGAGCTCTTATAAATGGGCCCAAATTCAAGGATTGAATTTATTTTTCTTTTCCTTTCGAAGGACAAACAGTATAATAAAGAGTATAACATTAGTGTCATTTCAGTTTATATAACACTAATTCTAAAATTTATTAAATTGAGTTCAAATGGTGAATTCAAACCGTTCAAACCAATTTACTTTATGAGTGATGCATTTACATATAAACTTTTTATATTTTCGAGTTATTTTAGTATCAAATCAAGTGACAAAAATATTAAAAAATTAATATATTCAAATTAATTTAAAAACTCAAACATTTGACCGCTTGACTTGATACCAAATAAATTCAAAAACTTATAAATTTTATATGTAAACGCACAATTAATGAAGTAAATCAGTTTGAACTCGATTTAATAGATTTTGGAGTTAATGTTATATAGACTGAAATGACACTAATGTTATATTAGCCATACTCTATAATAAATTGCTCTTAACTAATTGGGTCGAAAACTGACCTAATTTCATTACACAAAAGTTTGAACTCGTCCAGGACTCCCATATGATATAACGGTTTTTTTTTTTTTTTTTATAAATCATAATTAGAAAAAATATTTTTATGAAACCAACATAATTATTTTTTTTCACAAAAATCATTACCGAATGCCATTTCGATCCCAAACAAATATATATCGAACCAACTAGAAGCTAAGAATTTAGTGCAACAAAAGTCAAATGCTAATCAATTATTATTATGGAGCCATGGAGGTAGTGCCACATCTCCGCTAAAAAATCTTGTAAACAATGCCATCCATAAAAAAAAAAAAAATATATATATATATATATATATATAATATTTTGGATTGCAATTAAGAAACAAATCAATCGATCCATCATCACTAATGGGTAGAGTTCGTACATGTGTACGTACGCCATATCTCAGTTCTCGGCCCAAAAAAAAAAAAAAAAATTAATAATAACGAAGATGAAAGAAGGCAATTTTATTTTCTAGATTGTACGAGAAATGAAGTAAAAGACATGGAACAACAGTGACTCGTTGTCTGATGAAATGATGAAGCTTCTCAAAACTCCGGAAACATCTCTCTTGTTTCACGTGATCCTCAGGAACAACATAAACTTATATTCAGTGCTACACTTTCTTTCTATTTTTCACATTCATAATAAAACCATCTAATCAGTAACATATCACAGAAATTGATCATTTTCTTAACTGTCAAAATTTCTATTACAATATTTATTATTTTTTTTAAAACTTTAGAACTAGTTTAGAAACAATAAGTTCGATAACTATGTCAATGTTAACATTTCATTGATTTTAAAAAAATATATTAATTTTAATATATTTTTATTTTATTTTATTTAATTTCTCAAACTGATATTAAATGAATTAAACAATTATAAATGTTATATATAAACACATTATTTATAAAATAGATTGATTTAAATTTGTGGTTGAAATCTATTTAATAAATTTTAAAAGTTGTTGAGACTAGAAAAAGTCGAGTCCATCATATTTTGTTTGAAAAGATATTTTGAGAAATTTACGCTCGCGAGTAAATAGAACTGAAAAGCTGGAGATATTTAAACAACAGTTATGACTTCCCTCCAAAACCAAAGTTGCAGTTAGCTGCTGATTGATTTCCTTTCAAACACACACACACACACACACACACACACACAAAAGAACACTCAGAAGTCAGAAGTCAAATCTCTCCTTACAGAAATCACAATCCAGTTTCACCTCATCCAATTCAATAGCTACGCAAAATAATGTCCCCGGCTCCTCTGTCTGTCGCTTCAACCTCTCTGCCATTATGCAAGGCTCAAGATATCTCCAAAGAAACTCACCCCAAAATCCCTCTTAGAGGAGATATCCAAATCCTCAAATTGGCCTCCCCAAATGCCGGTCTAAGCCGAAGAGATATCCTCAATATAACTGGTGTGGGCCTTTTATCAGCTGGTACTTCATCAGCACAACCTGTACGGGCTGAACCCGAGGCCCCGATTGAATCCTCTTCAAGCCGGCTGTCATATTCGCGGTTTCTCGAATACCTCAACGAAGGTGTGGTAAAGAAGGTTGACTTTTTTGAAAATGGGTTGGTGGCAATTGCGGAGATATACAACCCGGTATTAAACAAGATCCAGCGTGTGAAAGTGCAGTTGCCGGGTTTACAACCAGAGCTGGTTCGAAAACTTAAAGAGAAGGAGGTTAACTTTGCGGCTCATCCCGTTGAACCGAATTACAGCCTGATGTTTCTTGATTTATTGACAAATTTAGCATTTCCTTTGCTCTTTCTTGGAACCCTTCTTTTGAGATCTTCTACTAATACACCTGGTGGGCCCAATTTACCTTTTGGCCTTGGAAGGTATGTTATTAAAATTATATAATTTCATTTGCATAAGGTTCTATTTTGTCAGTGAGATGTAATATGCGTTGCATCGGTACAAAGTTCAGCCCCAAGTTACAACTTACACATATTGTGTGATTTGAATTTAGGTCTAAGGCTAAGTTCCAGATGGAACCAAACACAGGGATCACATTCGATGATGTGGCAGGGGTTGACGAAGCAAAGCAAGACTTCAAAGAAATCGTCGACTTCCTAAAGTCCTCTGAAAAATATACTGCGATCGGAGCCAAAATCCCAAAGGGTGTTTTGCTTGTGGGCCCACCCGGTACCGGAAAAACCCTTCTTGCAAAAGCAATAGCAGGGGAAGCTGGTGTCCCTTTCTTCTCCCTATCGGGTTCTGAGTTCATAGAAATGTTTGTCGGTGTCGGTGCATCAAGAGTAAGAGATTTATTCAACAAGGCAAAGGACAATTCGCCGTGTTTGGTGTTTATTGATGAGATTGATGCGGTAGGGAGGCAAAGAGGGACCGGAATTGGAGGTGGGAATGATGAGAGAGAGCAAACACTGAACCAGTTGTTGACTGAAATGGATGGATTCAGTGGTGACAGTGGCGTTATCGTAATTGCCGCAACTAACAGACCAGAGATTCTTGATTCAGCCTTGCTTAGGCCGGGAAGGTTCGATCGACAGGTACATTATACTAGCACCCCATGATTTTTTTAAAAAAGTCAATAACAGTATGTGCACCAGTCTTCTCAAATGATAATTTAGCTATATAATCTTCTTAGTTTGATGTCTATAAATTTCATTTATTAACATTATGAACTGAGCAGCAGAACATTATTTCAAAAGTATTTTAAGAAATTGCTTCTAAGCGAAATTATTTTCACTTCCATGGATAATAAAAGATAACCACTTTGCCAGTGGATATATAGTACTATTCAGAGCGGCGCACATCATAAATTGAACAATGAAATGTCTAATTAATTTTGCTTTACAGGTGATGGTTGGATTGCCAGATGTGAGAGGGAGGGAAGAAATACTAAAGGTACACAGCACAAACAAGAAACTTGACAAGGATGTATCACTTGGTGTGGTGGCAATGAGAACACCCGGGTTCAGCGGTGCTGACCTGGCAAACCTCATGAACGAAGCCGCTATACTTGCGGGGAGGAGAGGAAAGGATAAAATCACAGTCAAGGAGATAGATGATTCAATCGACCGTATCGTCGCTGGTATGGAAGGGACCCAGATGACAGATGGCAAGAATAAGACTCTTGTGGCTTACCATGAAATCGGTCATGCTGTTTGCGCGTAAGCAGCAATTACTCTACTCTCTCTCTCTAGTCATTAATTACAAAATATTGCTCCTCTTTTCTTTTATAATTTTTTTAATAATTAATACTTTTGCGGTTTTTGTATAGGACACTGACTCCAGGACATGATCCGGTGCAAAAAGTGACATTGATTCCGCGTGGACAGGCGCGTGGTCTCACGTGGTTTCTTCTGGGAGAAGACCAGAGCTTGGTCTCAAAGAAGCAAATTTTCGCAAGAGTAGTTGGGGGTTTAGGTGGCCGAGCAACAGAGGAAGTGATATTTGGTGAACCAGAAATCACCACTGGTGCAGCAGGCGATTTGCAACAGATTACTCAAATCGCCAGACAGGTAATATATTGCTTGTCTCTTTAATCTTTATTATTCATAAAGACTAAATATTATTGTCATCAATTCATCATTATTTTAATAAAAGTATAATCAAGATCAATATTGTGATAATTGTTTTTTAGCAGCACATCCTGAGTAATGGAAATTAATAGAGACTGTAATGTTTCAATTTTTCTCATTCTCTTATATCAATTTAAAAGTAATATTTTTTATATGGCATTACAGATGGTGACAAGGTATGGTATGTCTGAAATTGGTCCATGGACACTGACGGACCCGGCAACACAAAACAGCGATGTCGTTTTGAGAATGTTAGCGAGAAACTCGATGTCAGAAAAGCTTGCTGAGGATATCGACAGATCAGTAAAGAAAATTATCGACAAAGGCTATGAAATTGCAAAGAATCACATTAGAAACAACCGAGATGCAATCGATCAATTGGTGGAGATACTTCTTGAAAAGGAAACTCTAAGTGGAGACGAGTTCAGATCAATTTTGTCAGAGTATACTGACATAGCTCAGAATAGACAAAATTTGGAAGCTCTACCAGAGTTGGTTGCAGCTTGAGCTTTTGCAAGTAGTGTTGTCTGATATTACATGTAAATATACAAGTATAATGCAAATATTAATCATTTATTTTTCTTTTTTCTTTAAGACAAGTATACTTTGTTCTTATTCATTGGACTTAACAATAGGAATGAAATATGAATTGGAAGTTTTTGTTCATACATGAAGGAAATATAAAGGATTAGTTATGAGGCACTATTGAGAATTCTTTTCGATATGATCAAATTCTCTATGGTATCTATCGAAGCCAGATACAACACAAACACCACATTTTTTATCCCTTCATAATTCTTCAAATTAGTCACAAATAAACCAAGAAGTATCTCAAATCATACCTGAACAGTTCCTATCTAAATTCTCTCTTTTGTTTGCCACTGACAAGGCAGAAGAAAAATTGCCCATTCATCCCTTCCTTTTTTCAAAATTACAAAATCGAGAATCAATGTTGTGACTGGTACAACTTGAAAAGCACAAAAGAAATATCAAGATTGAATACTATAACAATGACCAAGACTATAATAACAGAATAAATTAAAGTAAAAATATTAGTGAGAAGTAATTAAGAGCTTTACCAACTCGCAAAGTAAATTCAACACATCTCAATCTAACATCTATGTATTACTTTTTTCAGTTTTTGTTAATAATATGCTCATAAGTCATAAAATAAAATTCTCTAAGACAGCTAAATCACGCATGGTTGGGTGCATCAATTAGCTCTAGTTTTTTCTTCTTGTGAGTGTCTTTGTATCCATTTTTCCGCATCTTCTTGGCACCATTTGTGAGGTTCGTATCGGGATTATTCTTTATGAACTGAATCTCTTTCTCTAAATTCTGCACTTGTCCGCTGACAAGTGTCTCTTCTAAAATTCCCTGTTTACCTTGTTCCTGAAAAAAAAATACAGTAAGAAGAATCTTTAACAGTTCACTGATGATCTAAATCATAAGATACCAAAAGAGGCTTTAACAGTTCACTGAGTTCAAATTCTATAGGTCAGAAGAGGTGAAAGTATATAACGCACCAAGTTGATCAAATCGCTTCAAGTTTATACTTTTTGGCATCTTAACCTTCTATAAATTATATGTCATCTCTAGTTTCGAGACTTTTTACATACACATTCCTAAATGTGGAATTTAAAATTAATATTAAAAGGTCAATATTTTATTCATAATTTAAACTAAATTATTAATATATTTAAATGGAAATGGACACCAAACCTGGATATACTTGATCAGGTTTTGCAAACTCTTGATCTTTCGATGGGGCCATCTCTTGAGGCCGAGTTCACGGCAATTTCCCTTGAGAGAGGTTACGCACATGTTGAGTTCTCCCGCTGCTGCCTCAATAGGCATGTGGAAGTATCGAGAAATCTCTTCCAAGGACAACCTCCTTTCTCCATTTTTATTTTTTACTTTCACATCCTTTTGATCAATAACTGTTTCATAGTTCTTCATCTCCTCTAGATGCATATTAGTATTGCCATCAAAAGCATCAAGATCATCTAAAAGAAAGATTTCTATGATATCAATTCTAAAATCAAACGAAAAAGTATAATTTAGGTACAAGAAATTGGGCCCTTAATAAAATTTAACATAAGAATAAACCAACAGACATTGGGGATTAGGGTGCAAATATGAGTAGGTTGTGCATTTGTAAAGTGAGGCTAATAACGGGTGCTTGTTCACATCGTTTCAGTTTATATAATTTTTTTCTGATTATCATTTGAAATATGCTCTCCAGACTCCATGACTGTAGTATGAAACACAAAGAAAATAAATAAAGAGATATGAGAAATGGATTGACAAACAATGGAGGTCCATATATCTTTGCAATATGCATGAGACATCCGTTCATCAAGATCATCGCCAATAATGTCGTAAAAAAATGAAAAATCCATCTGTCTGAGAGAAAGAAATCATGCCTGTTCATAAAATACGTATTGAAAAACAAAAAGAGTCTACCCAGGGGCATTGGTACAGATATGTTAATGGCATTGGTATACAGACATACAGTAAAATTTAGAAGCCAAATTAAACTAAGAATTTTAATGAAACTAACAATTGTAAGGTAATTATAATAAGGTTTCTGATACAATTAAAAAAAAGCCAAATATAACCAGCGATTGTAATGAAAAGAATTAGAATTGTTAAGACTTTTTGTAAAATTGACACTACTGGTGTCCTGATTGGTGAAATCTGGAGGCTTGACCTCCACATTTTTTTTTTCAAAAAAAGAAAAAAAGAAGAAAAAGGGACAAGAAAAGTATTTTAGAAAATAAGGATATCATATGAATAGACCAAAGATGGAGAAGATTTGTCTTACTTGTGGAGAAATGGATAGGAAGGAGGAGAGGTTGTTGCTTGAGCACCTAGCTGGTTCAGATGAAATTTATAGGATGGTGTAGCCGTGTAGGTAGATAAAGGAAATGGTGTCTTATTTGAAGGGATCAGAGGGTGGATTATTACTATTTTTGTTTATATACTTAAGTTTTAAGATACATCTAGATAATAGTTGAATGTAATCTATCTCAAAAAAATAGTTGAATGGAAAGTAGTAGCAGAAATTAATGTGAAAAAAGTTTATAAATTAATTTTGTTTGGTTGAAGGTTGAAAATTGAGCAGGAGGTTAATTAAAGGTAATTAAGATAGTTATCAGTTAAGTTTCTCTGACTTTGTCCAAAAAAAAAAAAAAAATTAGTAAAGGCTTCATTATTAGTTACATGATCTTATGTAAGATAGTTTAATCTTTTTAGTTCTTTTTGAGAATTTTTTTTGTTCAACTCAGTAAATAAGAATAGTCTCTTTTGAGGAACAGAGAGGAAATTTTCATTATGCTATTTTTGGTTAACAAGATACAAAGAGACTAGAAAAAGCTGTTACACTATAGATGGAAGGCAACAGAGTATAGAGGTGAGTGGTGACACGAAGTATCGTCGCAATTTCGTTCCTCAAAGAACATTTGCTATTGTTGTATTGGAGAATAATTAATTTTGCTAACATGTTAAAGAAAACAATGTAGTCCTTCAATCAACCAAGTTGAGTGGGCTGTGAGGCTATGTTAATATACATAGTACATACTGGCTAATGTTATGAATTAATATTTTCATTTTTTAAATTCAATAAGTTCATTTGAACTGTTCAACGTGATTCATATAAAAATGTACTTGCAGACAAAATTATTTTTTAGATAGAAAATATCACTATTTTTGAATATTTTCAAAATTTTAGATCAAGTAATTTTCTATCTATCTAAAATAATATAAAAAAAAAATGTAAAATTTGATTTACAAGATTTGTTGCTGGGTGGAGCGCAGCAAAAACATAGTCAAATAATAAGTAATTCCGTATATTTTTTAGTACAACACAAAGACTTGGATACTTTATATGGTTAAATTATTTAACTCATCAAGATCCCGGCCAACGTGGGAAGCATTTCCATGCATATGCATATGACCAAGATAGAAAGTAATTTTTTTTGTAAATTTATCTCATGAAGTTAGTTCATGATAACCTCTTATGGGTTCTAATACCTCATGTCTTTCATATCTCATTATATCTTCATTTTTATATTATGTACGTAGTTGTCCTGATCCGACAACGGCTTAGATCGAAAGATAAATTTTCAAATTAAATATCAATCATCCATCACGTAATATGTCTTCTTTTGATTAAATGCATCTATTTTATGTATATAAATCTAAATTTAGTTAAAAACATACTTGCCACACATACTACTACATGGTTTATCACATTAAAATTGAATAAATCTTTAGCGATCTGTTTCCTTATTTCTCCTTATAGTTATTTTCAATTCTTTCAATTATATTATTTTCTTATTTATCTATTTCCTTTGTTTCATTTATTCTCTTCCTCTATAGTTTAATTCAACAATGAAAATGGAGATAATCATATCTTTTCAAATTTTGTTTAAGGCTATTGTATTTTTGTGAATAGATGAATAACATATCTTGTGCTCATGAAAACAATCATATATTTCTGATTTGGAGAGAAAATGAAGAATTTCGTGTAGAGAAATTTCCATTGTTAAAATAATTTCCATCAAGAATATACATGTAGAGAAAATTCTTATTCGAATCATTTAATCATATCATTTCTAATTTTGTTTCTTTACATATCATTTCTCCTCTAAATCGTTTAATGATATGTCTTAGTTGTGAAGAAAATTAGATATTAAATCACAACGATACTTCAATTTGTTTTTCATGTAATATTTGATGTTTTTTTTTCATTTGTTATTGTTTCTTTTATTGTTATTAATTATTTAGATTTCTTTTTTTTTCATTTTTCTTTTAATTTTATTTAAATATTTTTTTTATTTTGTGTGAATGTCAAATAAAAAAGTCTCTTCATATTCTATTCAATTTTATAATATGTACCTGTTGCAATGCACGACCACGATACTAGTTTCATATTATATATCTTCATTTTTAAAGTCTTAATTGTCAATCCGAACCGTTCAACATGATATCCATACTAAAATATAGTTGGGATGAAATTTTATAATATTTGAAATTTTTTTACTATTTTTTAAGATGGGTAGAAAATCACTGTTTTTTGAACAGTTCAAAAACAATGATTTTGTACCTATCTTAAAAAATAGTACAAAAATTTCAAAAAATATAAAATTTCATCCACAAGTATATTTTAGTATAAATATCATGTTAAGTGATTCGGATTAACAGTTTGAACTTTGAAAACGAAGATATAAAAAATGAGGTATTTGGACTCTCCTCATGTAATTATCATTACTAACAAAGCATTTACACAGAAGCAGAGCCTGCCTCAGCCACGCAAGGGTAGGCAAGTGCTTACCCCTGAATTTTGAAAAATACCACCAATATTGTGCATAGTTGATTTGGATCGAGATTTTACCTACCCCTGTTTTGGATCAAGATTTCTTTAGAAGGTTTTGAGTTCTTCTCTTTCGCCATTTTTCCTTTTAGTTTTCTTGTTCTTTTCATCTTTTGTTGTTTTCCATGACTAAATGAGGAAGATGAATAGATAATCTGTTTAAAACTGACATACATGAACTATAAAAGAAGTTGTAAAAGGAGCCTTGCGAATCATGTTTATATAAAATATCACAAAAAGAGATGGAGACCACTTGTCATTTTTAGTTTAATGGTAAGTACGTACATATAGTATTAATGTAAAAAGTCATGAGTTTCTTTAACTTGAAGGGCTTGGTCCTCCCTTTTGTTTCTTCTGCAGTCAATTCAATTCCTCCTCAATTAGTTGCTTCTCCCTGAATCACGGATACACTTGAGGCCTACTAATTAACTAGATTCCTTGGTCTAACGGGCCTGACTCCTGTTTCCCGTTTTCCAGCTAACTCTGTTTCTGACAGATATTGTTTTAATTGTTCCATTTCGTACAGAAATTTTCCAGTTTGGGCAGTTGTGCCTACCGCCTACGCAATGCCAAATTTAATTTTGAAATTGGAGTTCAAGGACCCGACTTCATCTCATCTCGAACCAGTTTGTCACCCAATTTTACCACATTTTGCTGTGCAGAACCGAGATGTTTGTTCTTTTAATCGAAGAATACTGTACCAGCGAAAGATGATAGTACGTACTAGATTAATAATGATACAAGCTAGCTAAGAAGATCTCGTTCAAGTATTTGTTCAACGAAGACATAACTCTCCTTTCAGACATTCTTTCTATTGCCCTCTCTCTCAGACTTTTCGTGAACACCTTGCGTGCCTGGGGAACATCCAGCACAAGACTAGAGTGTGGTGAGAGCATGGTGTAATTAAGACGTCTTGCGCCAGTTCTATCCAAGTAGGGACCATGTTCATACTTAATTAATCAGCAAAGATTTGGTTAATTCACGTTAATCCAGATGATGTCATGTCATGATATATGTTATTTTTTTCCTTTTTTTTGCCACAAAAGAGAAAAGTCATTGCCAAAAAAAAAAGAAAAAAAAGAAAGTCCAGTGGTCAACGGTCAATAGGACCTTATGCTGAATGAAAATTTCATATATATTAATTTCAAATATATGTATATATATATATATACGTATACAGTCCTCATTTAAATATGGCAAATGTTTACATTTGCGTTACCAATTTGTTACATTGGCAATTTCAGTTATTTTGTACATGATTCCTAGTTGTCATAGGTTCTTTGCAATGCTCCTTAGAGAAGAATATGTCCCAAAGATGGCAATCAGTACACCAATTAGCGTGATAACAACACAAACTATCAATTCAAACCCTAATTTTTGGTAAGTTTTTGTGATTTTAAGGTAGCACAAACATGGCAACACCATTGTTGCTGTACTACTTAGCAACGCGCCTGTGACGCCTACGACTTCAGCAAAAAATGGCACGACTAAGGCCACCACAGTTGTGCTGATTACTAGTATTGATCTAACTATGATGCTAACCAATCTCGACTTTGAAAACTGGAACCAATCTTCAATAGCATTTGCTATCGGCAACACGATCAACGCGTACTTCATTAGAGGATTGATCAGAGTTGTGTAGATTGCTATATTTGTGCTCCATTTTCCATTTGGAAGGTTTAGTGTGATTTGAGATTTTATATCTTGGCCGTACATCAAGTATCCAACGACGGCCATGAACGCATAATTCATCGTGCACACTACAAAACAATAGAGCAAAACCTAACCAAAAGAAAAGGGATTATATATTAGATATAAATTTAATAATATTCCGTAATTACACTACTGGAACTAAAAATTTAAAAGAATGTGTTTAACTTACTTTGGAAAACTTGGAGGGATTTTGCATTGAATTATAAATGGTTGGAAAAACAGCATGGCCACTGAAGCAGAATGCATAGAGACTAACAGCAGTAGGTATTCCCTCCCAATTCACAACAATCCCTTTCTGACGGAATCCGATGCCATTAAACACTGCAGCCCACAAAACTGAGACCATGAGAACCATTGATGCGAGGACCCCACCAACTGACATGTAGGCAAGCATGCTCAGGCTTCGAAACCAGGTGGTCGGCAAAACAATGAGGCTGGTAATCAACACAAACCCTTGCTTGCCTCCAATTTTCAATCCAGCAAAATTAAATGCCACCTTCGGAAATAATTTTTCGAGGTTATCGCCTTCTAATATCAAGAAATTTATCGCCACGAAGTATAATTCTAAATACATGGAAGTTGCCACTATGATCCGGCCTTTCTGGCCAAATGCCAACTCGCCAATGTCAGGGTAGGTTTTGACGAGTAAGTTCGAGTCCATACATTTTTGCAGGAGAAGTCCTGTGTAATAGCATATTACTGCTAGTAGGAGAAGAAGCGACATGCTTAGCCATCCACCTTGAGCCAGTGCATATGGGATTGATAGGATGCCAACCCCTGAGAAAAATAATAGCAAATTAAATTTGTCACCAAGAAAAAACTTATTTGGCTTGGATTGTTTTTTGAGTAAAGATTGGAATATTCTTGTAATACAACAAAGAATTTCTTCTATCTGGGTTTTGAACTCATGACTTCTCACATAGAAACTATGTGCATTTGCCACTAGACCAAAGGGTAGTTCTTTGACCTGGATTGTTGGTACATCATAATACCCGTTGATGCAAAACCGGTACGTACGTCTCTATGTAATATGCCATGTTTGACATATTGCAAGAGATATATATAAAGGAACTATTAAGCACCAAAGGACACCAAAATGGTGATGACACCATTGAAACTAACTTCCATAAAATTTGTCCTGAATAAATAGTAAATATGATATGGTTTTCTTTGATGTACAATTTGGATCAGGACATTAATTTTGTACTGCTTGTAAAGCATGCTATTTTACTTTTAATGGTGATGGCATCTTTCATTTGATGTAGAAATTTAATTGCAGACTTTGAGCCTAGATAAATAAAAGGTTGTGGGCCTATAAATTCTATCTATCCTGTTGGGTTCAATGCTCAAGTTTTTTGAATTATTATGCATGCTACAAAAAGTACGTACTTGATAACGTTATATATTTAAAGTTGGGATTACAATAAAAATAATTAAGCAGGGAACCTAATTATTTTTGTAACTTTGCTTGCTTGTTTTGCTCAAGCTATGGAGGGAGTAAGAATGAGAAGTGTACCTGAAAGGGCATTTACACCATTGAAACAAGTTCTGAAAAAAGTGGATCCAGATTTTTGAGGAGAATTTGGCATATGATCCATTATTTGAACTACCTACTGCTTCTCTTCCTGGAATGAGCATTGTTTGCATCACTTGTCATTATTTATAGAAAACGGGAAAATGTCTCTGCCACAACGGGTCAATTATAGGCCCACTTTTTGGCTGGTGATGATGAGTAGATACCCATTTCTTAATTAAAAAAAATACATATGCGACAATGGTTGTTGCTTTGTTGGGTCTCACAGACTCCACATCTCTTTTGTGCCTTAATTTATCTCTTAATTAGGCAAATAATATGAAGGTGAATAACTAAAGCAAACAAACTAGTCACTCAAATTTGATTTACATTGTTTCAATTACTTAAATTTTATTTTGTAGTTGTCATTTAATTAAACGTACTATAAGAACCACAGACTTAAGAGCAGTGGCGTGAAATAAATCACCTCTCTATAGAGAGGCACCAGTTCGAATCCCGTTAAGACCTAGGGCACTTAAGACGATGCTGGAGTTACCGGGGACCCTTTAACCACAAAAATAATAATTGAAGGTACTATATATATATATATATATATAAGATGAATTGATATATTATGGCCTGGGATTTTAAGATATTGTTTAGCTGATAAAATCTCTGTTGCAATTGTTAGATAGATATTCCTAACTTCTGGAAGAAGTTAATTATTTATACCTTGAAATTAATTATGTCGTACTATTTATCAAAATTTAGGTACTTGGAACAGTCACTTAATGACTTGGAACTATTATATGCTTTTAGCGTATAGAAACAGATATATTATTTAGGATTACATGTATGTTAATAAAAATTACAAGTTTGATCAAAGTAAAAAAATTAAGTAAACAAAGTTTTGTTGGAGGTCAATTCATTAAATCTTCCAACCAATTAATTAGGTTTCAATATCTTTTTCTTATTATGGAGGGGGAATCATAAGGATCTAGACCTTATCTGTAAACTATAAACACTTGGCTTGGTAACTATGTCCAAGGAACTTAATTATATATATGTATATATATATATATCCTATGTTTATGTAACAACTAATAGATGACAGTCACATCAAAGATCACCAATAACAATTAATAGTTCCATGATATCTCTAGTATCATTATTATGGGTAAAGATATTAATAATGCTGGTTTGGCTTGGTAACTATGTCCAATAATAAAAAAAAAAAAAAAAAAAAAATCACTCATGCACTGTATGAAGTTAAATCAACATTGTTAATATCCTTATTATGCTATAATTGTGATGGCTTTTGTGTCATTATTAACTCTAATTGTTCAATTCGATCCAACTTGATTTGTGGTTCAATTCTATGAACCAGTTTAATTTAATTCAATCCAAAGAGTTTAATTAATTTCTTTGGGAGTTCAAACTGATCAGTAATAGAATCTCCGTATAGATAAGTGAATTAATATATTGTTTCAATTATTAACAAATATATATAAGGCCTCTTAAGAATCTTCATCCAACAAGATAACCAATAAAAGAGAACAAAATTAATTGCGGAATAATCAGTAACCATACACTTGCTAGTGCAAGGAGCATTCACATAGCACTTATTGCCAAAATGATACTTTTCTTTTACCAATTTTGTCTCTGGAACGTGTAATTTATATCTATATATTTAATTATATCAATTTCTGTCCTTCTAAATTGAATAAACTTTCGTTTTTCATGATTCCACTCATTAATTTATTGACCCAGTTGCCTTCGTTCTTTCTTAGTGCTTGTTTACCAATATCCAATTGAAGATGTATTTAAATATTATTTTTCTAGTATATATGAAATACGATCAAAGCGCATAAATTATCCTCAATAATATGCACTAGATTTCAAATCTATAACCTCGTGACATACTTAATATTAAGAAAAAGAGGAATATATAATTGTGTGTGTGTGTGTGTGTGTTGTTTTCCCTACAAAAGTGACATGCTTTTTATAAAAGAGATCTCTAATTTACGTCAAAGCAGTGTTGTTGCTCTCCATAAAAGAAAAAGATGAGAAAGAAAGAGAAAGCAATCTAGTTAGACAAGCCAGAATGAAAGACACATGATATTACAAGCAATGCAAAAGACAAAAAAAAAAAAAAAAAAAATCTTTAATAAAGATAGCATGCTAATACTTCTCATAAGTTTCTACCAACTTAGATCTATGCATATTTCTGTTGACATAAAAATTAAATCTACAACAAAGTTAACAATACAGACAAATTTTCTCATATCCTTCCTTTTTGGAGACATGAAGAATTTGTCAAGATGTTATATATATATATATATATATATATAGTAGATATATATGAGCTACAATAAAGAAAAATATGAGGTAAGCAACACAAGTAAAATGAGCTAAGCTAAATGTTCTTCTCATTAAAAATATAAAAGGGGAAACATTAAAGAAGATGAATCTGCTGATACATGTAAAAGAGGTCCACTTTAAAAAATTTAAATTGCTCCACCAGTGCTTTTCCTTTAGAGACTTTAATTTTATGAAAATATGCATCACATAGTGTTCAAATTTTATACGTTCTTTGTAGGAAAATCGGAAGACATCAGTACCGTGTTTGACTTGAGCTGAATATACCCAACACAGCGATAAGAAGATAATTGCTTAGGATTCTCAAAGTAGATTCTAAATTGATTACAGTGAAAGGGAAGAATTTAAAAGCATATTATCCTCCCCCATTATCAATTATTATTTCTCCTAAAGAGAGCTTTTCTCTTAAGCTGTCCTGCTTTTTTGTTATAATACTTGCTATATGTATCAGTATATGATAATTAATTATACTATTACAGCACTGCACATCACATAAATTTATTGTGAATCTGTAGAAAAGAAAAAAAAAATAATTAAAAACTTTGTTTTTATGACAAAATTAGTAGTCTGCACTTTATGTCAGAATTCCAACTCGTAGATTTATTTACCATGAATTCTATTAACATTATTTATTCTTTCAAGTACTCTAAAATCTAAATTAAAGATAAAGCATCACCCTGCCAAGAAAAAAACTTTTTAATACTCATAGTAGTTTAAAGTGTCTTATATTCAGGCTGATCTTTTGATGTTGCTGGGATGCATGATCAATTCAATTGAATAATAAATCCAATAAGCTAGTACAGTCAGTACAAGTAGTGACATAATTGATACAATTCTCATATTAGGTGGGGCCAAGGCCAACATTAGCAAAAATTTATTTGATCGATCACTATGTATGAAGATTGTTTATGGTACAAGTAGATAGAGAGATCCATGAAAAATGGGGAGAATAAGAGAAAAGCAAGATAGTACATAAAGCAGGATAAAAATAGGTTTTGAGTTTGTTAATACAAGCTACTTAACAATATTATAATTAAACAAGATTGTGAAAAATATGATATTGTTGACAATTGTTCTACAGGAACTCCACTACAACATCCATGCATGATGTTTCCTCATAGCAATACATGAAATAAGGGAGCATTGTGCTAACGTGGGAAAGAGGGATCGTTGATAAATAAATAAAAAAGCATTTGAAAGTGGATATAGTTGAAGTAGAAAGCAAAAATGGGAACATTTTGCTTGAGAATTCTAGAACTTAGCAGGATACATAATTAGTTTGCAAACCATGGATACATAATGAGTGAATATCTAATAGTATAGGTACTGACCTGACCGTACTGTAGGGTAGAATAGTCCCAGCCCGACCCTATTTGGAATATAGAAGGACACTTTAAAATTCGTGCAAACTTAAATTAAACTGTCAGATCAGTGATCTAATCTGACAGGCTCAAGTACCGAATTCACATTCTCTCCAATACCTGATAAGGGAATTTTTTACAATTACTAGATCTGAACCGTTATTTTTAACTTGGCACGAATCTCAAAACACAAAAATACTATCCCTTATTGCAATCCAAATCCCAAACCAGTTTAAATTTAATCACAAACCGTAAAGTGAGGGTGATCCTCTGAAATTCCAGAGAGGATATGGATTCGTCAAGTACCTGATCCAAACATGGCTTTTTATGACTGATTGCATATATGTGAGTAGAATTGTAGAATGCAGCCTAACATGGCTTTTTTTTTTTTTTTGGTTTTTTTGGTTTTTTTGGTTTTTTTTTAAAGAAAAGCATATAAAACGAGGGATATTTATTAAGTTTCAAATTGAAGAGTACATGTCACACACACTCACCAATGGTATTCGATGGATGCCATTCTCTTTCTTAGATGGAATCATGGAAGTGGTGTTGTAAACATTTCTGACGGTACATTATGTTAAAAAACAGTGATTGTTAGCTTGGTTAATGGTCTCTGGCTAAAAGCAAATGGTTGCTATTAGTGGTGCAAGCAAAGAAAAAGTAAATTTGGCTAAGTATGGAAAAAAAAAAAAAAAAAAAAAAAAAAGCTTCCAGAAGATGAGCAATAATTCTTCTCCAACAAGAGGCGACTAGAGAGCATATTAATAAATGATATGATAAATTGATATCGGAATATGATTGTGTAATGCTTAGCTCTCTTTCGAAAGATAGTGAGTTCTGTATCATGCTTGCGGCCATTGGATTGGAGCAAGTTAGAACAGTTAGGGCACTTGCCAAGTGCAACGATCGATGTACAAAGGGTTCTTACTTCTTACCGGGCCTATTTTCATTAAAACTTACTTTTTGTTACATTTGTGTAAATATAACCTTTTTTTTTTTTAATCAATACATTGTTAGTAACAAACTTTACCGCTAACCTTCACAAAAAAATAAACCAAAAGAAGAAGAATTGTCTCTATGGAGTAAACTTTACCGCTAACCTTTAAATAGAGAAAATATCTCAAATTTTTTTCATTACTCCTTCACTTTTAAATATTTTAATAACAAAAGTTTTAATATTTATATATCAATATAAATTTTTTAGATATGATTTATATTATTTTTTCTACGTGTAGTTAGTTTTCAATTTAGATTTCATAATCTTGTATGCATAGAGAAATGATATATATCATATTTAATAGTTTTATTTTTGACATTTAAATTTTAAGTTTTAAGTTATTGTAGTTATAAAAAATAAAGACATTAA
The DNA here is from genome assembly GCA_033356055.1 of Carex pumila. Classification (NCBI taxonomy): domain Eukaryota; kingdom Viridiplantae; phylum Streptophyta; class Magnoliopsida; order Poales; family Cyperaceae; genus Carex; species Carex pumila. The sequence continues at coordinate 48,693 of JARJHM010001072.1, read as the reverse complement.
TTTTTGAAATTTAAGTTATAAATTTCAAATTATTTTAGTTATAAAAATGAAAATACACTGGAGACACAAAAATGGAGATATTTAAACTGTCCTTTTTCCAATTTGATCCGTAGGATATCATTCATTTTCCACACTTGTTCCTAAAATTAGTTCTTATTTTGATCAAACATTCAAGTTTATTATATGCACCGTTTGGTCCCACCATGATCTTTCAAATTAAAATGAACCAAAATCATAGTGAATGTTCACAGATAATCAAACGTAAAAATAACTTCACGAAAATAAAACGTAAATGGTACAACAACCAAAAAATGTAAAACAAAAAAAAAAAACAAAAAAAGAAATTCAAATAATTAAAGATGATTAGGACCAATATGGTATGACTCAAGCAGTGAACAAATGAGACAAGAATGCTTCCGAACTTTAGATAACTATACGAGAATATTAGATTTCCCACTATTTTTTGTGAACATACTTCCATTTTTTAAAATATTTTACTAATAGAAATTCAAAGCTTATATGTCAAAATAAAACTGTTAAATATAATATATATTATTTTTTTCATATGGGCATCATAAATCATTACTCATTTTATTTTCATATGAATTAATAAGTTAAAAAATCAACAACTATAAATTCTGTCTGATTCTCTACATCATAAATTCTCTCTGATTCTCTACATCAAGCTAGTGATAACAATCTAAACAAAAGAAGTGCCCCTTCCCATTTTTTTTTTCAGCGTTTGATGTAAAAGAAAGTGAATTTTTTCCAGGATCCATGCAGAAGTTGAGAGAGATTGCCAGATTTAATTCTGGTACAATCTAAAGAATATATGTAGGATACACTCAGCAAATACACCCACAAATGTATATATATTAAAATAAAAGACTAAACTATTTACAAGAGAAGGGCAGTGCTGAAAACATTTATTGGTGCACTTATTCAATACTATAGAAAACTTGAACAGATTGCATTTTCATGAAAGGCGAACAAAAAATTAGGTCATCATTTTGAAAGGGTTAAAAAAAAAAAAACACTATCTCATCTCTCTGGGCTTAACCCAATTTAATCTGGACTAAGTTCTTGGGAAAACCCGGCAGTAAAATAACTATTGCTTCGGGCAAATCATGCTGCTACATAAACAGGCTTTTAACTATTTCCAAACAATGTCGCCCAAAAATCTCAAAGCCGGCACACCCCGAATTTCCACATCTACAAGCGGCGCTTGAATTAAATTCAAACCCATCAGTTCTGAGTCACTTTTTATCATATCAAGGGCTCGCATTTGATCCTGAAATGTAAATATACTTAGATCAATGCCCTGGATTACTTTACACAAGTGAATTTGAGTTTACTTAATACCTTCCTCTTCATTGCACAAAATTTACAGTCTGAGGCAGAGGGCGGTAGAACTTGATTTACTATTAGGCGTTTCACCGGCACTTGTTCTTTCTTCAAGGAGGCACATAGCCTTGACGATTCACTTATAGCCATTACCTATCACAAAAAGAAGAGTGATGTTCTTAAACTTAAAAATTACATAAGAGGCCTTCTAAGCGCCTCCTGATAAAATTACCAAACCATCACTCACATATCTAACATGTGTGACCCCTACCTATTGAAATGGCATCAACATATCTATATGCAGAACTACGTAAATTTGCAAAATTGGTGTGTCATTAACCCTCAAGTGATTTTTTTGCATGATTAATATACACTACATAATATCGGAATTTATTCAGATCATGTAAACTGTCAGTTTACCGTTGGAATGGTAACGATAATAAACTCAGTGGAGTCTGTATCACGAAATAGCTCGCGCACTTGGACCATCCTTTCCCTCAGTTTCTCTAGCTTGTCAGTCTTCACGATTAAAAAATGTAGAATTAGAAAACAGATTACTAGCTTGACCAAGTTTATATATAGATAGTTTAGTACCAAATGAAATAGAACTCACCGCATCCGCCTTGTTCTCGTCTTGTCCAAAAACAGATTTGATGGCTGATGTTGCTTGAGTTATCTTTTGCCTTAACTGAATGAATACAAAAGTGCAATAATCATGTAAAATAAAGCAATTCAAAATCTAAAATATAACCTGAAGCTAATTGTGCATTCTCATACCTTTATAATTTTACCAATGGAAGCATCCAAGAAGTCTGGTAAGGAGAGAAGCCTAAGTGTATGCCCCTACAGAAAATTAAATGAGTAGAGTAATAAATTAAGGAAGCTGATAACAGTACCCGTGCTACAGTACCGCAGGGGAACCATCGAAAATTAAATATGAAAAAATAACTTTTTGTGAGAATCGCAAACTCCACAATTCGAATTTATTTCCTAAAATATTAATATATATGCACGGAAATATTTATACCTATATACAAAAGTATTTATAACTATGAGGTTAACAATTATTTATTGTGTGGGTACTGTAGCATAAAGATAATAGTACCCGCAGCACTGTACCCACACTGTACCCGCACTGTACCCGCGGGGGACCACCGAAAATTAAATGCAGAAAGAAAATTTCTTGCAGGGATTGCAAAATCTCCACAATTTTAATTTTTTTTTTTCATATTATTAATATCTACGTAATTTTTTCTTTCAAATGAAATCCATGATGACGTACTTTCAGACTCGTTGTTGCGCAAGTATTTATACCTCGCCGTACAAGTATTTATACCTATACTTGCAAGTATTTTTTACATATGACACTGAAAGTATTAATATCTAAGCATTGAAAGTATTTATACGTATGAGGTCAACTATTTTTGTTAGAAATAGGCTGATGCGGGGCAAATTTATAATCATATCAAGTAACGCATCAAAGTATTAATATTTTGTTTAAGTATTAATATTTTATCTTCTAAGTATCTATAACTATGAAGGTATACATATCTAAGTATTTTTATATATAACACTAAAAGTATTTATATCTATACAATAAAGTATTTATTTCTATGAAGTCAACTATTTTTGTTAGAGAAAGTTCAAGGGCAGAACTAGAAAATAGAGATTGGGGAGGCTGAAAATTCAAATATAATGTAATTTTATTTTATAACAAGGGCTAAAAGGTATTAATGCATATCAAATTTACAATATCTAAGGGACCAAACAGTCCAAACTATAAAATTTCAATTTATGGTGATGGCTTAGCAACCTTTATCCATCACTATGTTCCGCCACTGTAAAGGTTGACACAAGAATGAGTGCGGAAATTGTAAAAAAAAAACTATATAATTAGTGGGGACCATAGAGAAATGATGCCATTGCCATTTTATAATAATAATTAGTTGAGACTATGTAATTAGTGGGAACCATAATACATTATTCCTCCAAGTGCGGGTACTGTGGCATTATTCCTCTAAGTGAGGGTACTGTACTGTAGCGTGGAACTAAAATAATTACTCATAAATTAAGGCACAATAAAATATACAATTCAGTAAGCAGCACTTACAGTCGGTGCAGTATCGAAAATTATACGACTGAACATACTGTATTGCGGTGATTCAACAAATTGCATAACCTGAAATCAACAAATGGTGACATGAAATAGAGAAGACGCCATGGAAGCAAGTTGAATTTGAATGTTAATTTAAATTTGAACCTTTGAAATAGCAATAGCTTCATCTAGTCCTGGAGGAGGTGTGTCTAATAGCTCTCCTAGCTTCAATTCTCCTAGCTACATTAAAATTACAGGAGTGAGAGGCTAACAGGATATTCAAATAGAATTAGTTGTATAGAATCACAGCCATTGAAGCAGTGTTTATGTCAAAATACTTATTTTATAGTAAGAGCACACAATGAACTTTTGCCAGTGCACACTATTAGAATGTTAACACGATAAGATATTTGTTCCAAAACATTTTGCATTTTTGGTAGCAAAATGTTAACACAGTAAGATATTTGTCGAAAACATTTTGCACTTTTTCTCAAATAAATCAACGTGTTCAAATAAGCACAATTCCACACAAGACAAGGTAATTTAAATCAAAAGAGAGTATGAAAATACAAAAGCTTATACCCAACCTTGCTAAACAGTAACAAAAACGGGTGCTGGAATTGTCAGTAAACCAAAGAACATGCATAAACATAAGAGATAGCAACAAATAGATCATTACCTGCTCTGCAATCATCCCAAGCCCCATACTATCCATGAAATCTTTAACCCCTGTACCACCACTTGTTTGAGTTGCAGAGCGAAACTCCTCCCTAGCCTTCTCTGGATTTATCTTTAACAAAATGCAAGTTTGATTAGCTAAATTATGACTAAACTGGTTGAGGCACAATTCATTAGTTTTACTGTCAATCATAAATGCACTTGACAGCATACCTCGAGTGCGAAAAGAGGAGAATCTGGACCCTCAACAGGCACCAACAGCCCACCTGTCAAATCCTAAACAACAAAAAATGATACCAACACAAATCAATCCATGCACACAACCTGTTCGACAAAATGCCAAAGTGAGAACCGCACACTAACCTGCGCGAAGGAGTCACTGAGAGAGTGTGCTGGGTCAGTGGACACCACCAGAGTGGGATGGCCGTTGTTTGCAAACTTCACCGCAAGTGAAGCCGCACAACTCGTCTTTCCAACGCCTCCTTTTCCACCCAGCATGTAGTACTTCCTCATCGTGCTAGCCGCCATCTCCTCAAACCCCTCTGCCGTGTCGGCTGGCGTCGCAATGGCCCGAACTAAACAGAAATTCAATTCAAACAAGCTAAATTTAGTATGCTAATTTGCACATAGACATGTGAGACTTTGCAAAGGAAAGTGAAAGAGGAGATACCTTGAAAGGCGCCGCCGCGCCGGAGATAGAGGCAAACATGGCGGGGGCTGGTCAGACGCGAAGAGAACAGAGTGAGCTTTGGAGTCTGTGTGAGCAACATCAGAGGAGGACTGGAGGAGAGGCAGAGATGTTATTTTTCTTTTCCCTTTTCTTTTTTATTTTTTTATTTTCGTGACTATTTTGTTATTTATTCTTTCCCGTTTTGTTTTCTGATGAAGGATAGCGGGGAGAGTAGGAGACCGACGACGTGCGAGATAGAAGACCAGATAAGCTCCAGTCGAAAAGCCCATTTAAAATTAGGCCCAATTATCATTTTTGGTTTTTAAGCCCTAGGCCTGATACGAGAAAATACTGTTTTGTTCTGTTGTATGTACTCATTTCTGGGCCCTGGCTACTTCGATTGAAGCTGGGCCAGATGGCCTCATTGCAAGATCTGGAGCAGAATTAAATAAAAATATGTTGTGTGTTGAGTCACATTTAGATGTATTCGATATTTTATTTTATTTTTTCAACGTATATTTTACATGTAAACTTACAAACTAGTCGCTTTTAATATATAATAATGAAAGAAATGATTGAATGATTGTGCATTTACAACATAAATAAAATTAGTTATTTTTAACAAAAAAATATTGTTCTTATAAACACTTGCTTACTTTCTTTTAATATTTCTTTGTTCCACTCAACACTTGTATATTTATAATTCTCAAGACATGTATTATGATTGTACAACAATGCAATCTGACCACCCACGTGACTTTTGTATTATCGTGAGACATATCTTATGTACTGTAACTAATAATTTTAAAATGAACCACAAAATGTTAAAAGAAACTAACCAAATATTTAAAGTACAATAATTTTGCCAGAAATTACTCAAATTATTTTATATCAAATTCAGTCATCCCCAAGTAATTTCTGATTCTTCTCTTGGTAACTCGTTCAATATTTTTTTAAAATACATAATCACATGATTATATTTTCTAAAATCCCCCTAAAAATTAAGATTTGTCTTTATTTACTAAAACGCAACATAATTTTAATAAAGAAAAATCTTATTTCAGAAGGGTGGAATGGGGATACCTCATGTATGTTATGTGGTGCTTTTCAATCTATTGACCATCTTTTTGTTCATTGTCATTTCACCATTCAAATTTGGTAATGCATTTCAGCACATAATAACTTTATTTTTTATGGTTCCACAATGGAAGATGTTTGGCTTATTAATGCAGTTATTCCTCTCAAGAACTAATCTTTAGTAAAGCTTGTTAGAGGTGCTGTCCTTTGATGTATATGGTTTGAGAGAAATAAAATTTGTTTTCAAAATAATTATATTCCATCTTTGCAGGTGATGGGTTCTAAAATTATATCTTTAGCTATCTTTTGGTGTAAAACATTGTATGATGATTCTTTATTACTTCTATCTTTAATAATGCCCTTAAATACTAATTAATGGCATTCCTTGTCAGGACATATTCTCATTAGAGGAAGAGGTGGTTTCATTAGAGGAGGATACCATCGAGGTGGATACCATCGAGAAGATATAACCCCTATGATTGGGTTAGAGCTCCCAAATAGGCAATTGAGCTGATGTTAGATGATGGTTGTTTAGCATGCTTAATATCTGTTTAGTTATCTTTGTGTTTGATTTTTGGCTGACTTGGTATTTGTACCAGTATGTTTTGGTTTGACCTAAATGAGGATTTGTGGTACTGCTTTCAGTTTATGTACTAGCTTGTATTAGTTATTGTAACTGTGCTAGTTACTGTTTTTTAGAACTGGTAATAATAAGACAATTTGATTTCTAATGAAATTGGTGGGAAAACTCCACTTTTTCAAAAAAAAAAAAAAAAAAAAAAATTGTTCAACCTTGTGATCTAAGTGATTAAAATAAAACAAATCTGATATTGAACTAGATATGTTCAGAAGTCAGAACTCTAAAGTGAAACTAATATTTATATATATTTTGAATGTGATGGTTGATTCATCTAACATTCTATTCAAATTTATATTATTACAACAAAGATTTTTTTCATTAGATTTTAAATTAACTTATAATCTTCCAAGACGTGAGATCGATTAACATTTAAGATCGGCGGATATCTCTCACATTTTAAATAAATTACTCGGATACGGTGAATTCCTAAGCAGCGCAGGTAGTCAAAGGTCTATATTATCTTCACTTAATTAGCGATTGAAGATGTAATAATTAATTAGAAAATGCCCCGGTAAGACATTTCCTTACCGGAGATAATATAATTGAAATTTACATGTTGTCATCTGATGTGGACAGGAGAAACTATTAATATATATAATTGAAAAGTAATTGTACCACTTATATAGCTGATGATATAAGCTAATGTCAAATTGTAAATCAATAATGTAACTGGATTAAAAATGTTATCATATGTTACCTACTCTACAAGCTAATTAATTGATTTACTTGTTTGGTAGTGTACTAGTGATATCAGCTAAGAGATGTACTGTTTATTTTGAGAATATTTTTTTTTTTTATTTTACAGTGAGATCACGCCACTTATCTCTTTGTGTCGTCATCTTAGAAAATCAAACGCCTTGTTGTCGTGCTTTTGTTGGTTTAATGCAATTATCTCCATTTTATTATTAAGCACGTTGGGTGTCCGATTCGCCAACGGCTACGATTGAGAGATGAAACTTCAAATTTGATCTCAGCTCTCTAATTACATAATTTGTCTTCTTTTGATTAAATGCATATCTTTTATGTATAAAAGTCTAAATTTAGTTAAAAAACATATCCACCACATGTGCTGCCACACGATACGTTACAATTAAAATTGAACAAATTTTGAAATTTAGTGATATATTTATCTGTTTCCTTATTCCTTTATTTCCATATTTCTCAACTTCAATTGAAAAGACTTCACCTTCTATTTTCTTATTTATTGATTCCTTACTTCTTCGTTTTTATACGAATTACAATGGAAATCATTTTTTTTTAATTTTCTTATTTCTCTTATTTCTCTTTCTTTGTTTCTATACATATTGGTGTGGGTAATTTAAAATATATTTTCAATATAAAATATATCAATGTGTGTGTGTATTCTAAATTAGAAACAAAGATGAATATAAATTGGAACGTGTGTGTGAATATATATTTTTCTTATAATATGTGTGTGTGTGTGTGTATATTCTATACATATACACGATAACACTTTTTATTTATGTTTTTTGATATTATATTATATGTTGATATTGAATTGTTGTATGATATTTGATATTAGATTCGAATCGAGTTATTATTTGATATCATTGGTACTTAAAAATAAAGAATAATTACATCATCAAATTATTATTAGAGATCACAATTAAAGTTATTTAAAAATACATAATTATATAAATTTTCTATTGATATATTTGTTTTAATTTTTAGATAATTATTATTTTCATTGATATATTTGTTTTTTGTAATATGTCCCCATTGCAACACATGAGTATGATACTAGTTTATGAATCAATGTTGTTTCTTGTACGAATCCGGACTAGTTAATTTGGTTTAATTATTGGATATTTAATTGTGCTATTCGGCTATTCCACCAAAAGTATTCATTGAAAACAATTAATTTAAATGTCATTCTCGGACAGAAGTTAAATTCTAACAAACTCAATGGAAAACAAATCAACATTAATTCATTGTCGGCTGTTCTGTCAGAAAGAACCTAAAAGTCTACTCAAGGGGTAAAATCGTCCTTTATTTGACAAAATGAAAGTTACTTAAGATGTGACATATTACACTAGAGCAATATTAATGTACATTCCTTTCATAATCATTGCTAAATTATCACAATTAATAATATTTTAAATCGTACACTACTACAAAAATAATCATTGTACACTATATATTGTACACGGATTTGATAATTTTACCTAAAAACCATGAAGAAATTGTAATTTTTTGGAAGCTTGAAATATCCGTGGGATCTCTACACGGATGTTTATTAAAGAATCAGTGTAGAAAGCCTTGAGAGAGCTACACGGACGTTTATTAGGAACTGTACATAGATTATTATTTAAATAACAGTGTAGAAAGCTTTAAGATAGCTACACAAATATTTATTAAAGAACCATGTAGAAAGGTAAGAATTGTACACGGATGTTTATTTAAATAGCAATGTAGAAAGTTTGAGAGAGCAACATAGATGTTTAATAAAGAGCTGTGTAGTAAGGTGAAAATTGTACACGGTTTTTTGTTTAAATAACAGTATAGAAAGCCTTGAGAGAGCTACACGGATTTTTAAGTAAAAAATCCGTGAAGAAAGATTATTCTAGGGTTTTGGTTATATAAAAGACCTTCTCCTTCCAGCAGCGCCGTTTTGATCAATTAATACTCTCTCTCCTTCCAACAGTGTCATTCTGATTTATATGCATAAGGAGCTAGGATATGAGATCTTTGAAGTTAATTTGTATTTCTCATCTCTATCTTGCTAAGCTTAGTCATGTATATATATATATATATATATATATATATGCACACACACACACACCATTGAAAGTTAATTTGAAATTAATTTGTATTTCTCCTCTCTATCTTGCTAGGATCTAGACCATTTTTTGAAAGTTAGAAGTAAAGAAAACGCCTAAGGTCTCCATCATCAGATCTGAGGAAAACCGTTGAAGATCAGTACTAAACGCTTCCGCCTAAAGATGCCTGCACTTCAGAACTATAAGATTTAAATTACTTTGTTATTTTATTTTGAATTTACGGATTCTGGATTGCTTGTATTTTTTTAATTGCAAAACACGTCATGAATTATTAAGACTATCATTTGGTATCAGAGCCATCGTAAATTCATATAAGATGAAATAATTATTTTTTTTACGAAATTGATTTTCAATGGTTTGTATAAAAGCTAGACAGATTCAACTAATTTTATATATAAATATTTTCTTATAATTTTGGATGAAAATTTTAAAGGAGAATTTTTATTCCCTATTATGTATACACATATATGTTGATCAATAGATTCTTATTGGAAATGCAATATGTTGGAGACCTTTAACTAAGAGGCATCATGTCATGGATCACATGGGAGCTCCTTTTTTAATATGTTGGATCTAATACGCCTTAGTTTGTATGAAATTTTGGTCCAAACTAGATCGTAACCAAGTATTTTGGCAATTTGAGCCCAACTTGCCGAATTTTGGGCCAAAGTTTGATCATGTGGTTACTAAGTGATAATGATATAACTTTTATACAAACATTGTATTGGATCATAAAGAGTATATGTTATGTTTTATCACATGAGATTGCATGTACAAAAAGCTTTGTATATATATGTTGCATGAATTGTAATCTTCTACCTTTTTTTGTTACTAACTAATATCAAATTATAATTGTAGTATGGACCAAAGCACCTTATTTTTGTACACCCAAATGCACCTTATTTTTCAAATTCTTTTTCTCTGTTTTCAAAGTCCGAATAGTCAATCCGAACCATTAGATGCGATATATATATTAAGATGTGCTTGGAGACCAAATTTTACAGTTTTTGGAATTTTTTTACTATTTATTAAGCCACTTTGAAAATCATTAATTTTACATTTTCTGGACCATTGGATCAGCGATTTTTAAAGTGGCTTAATAAATAGTAAACAAATTCCAAAAAATATAAAATTTGGTCTCCAAGCACATCTTAATATGTAGATCGCATCTAACGGTTCGGATTGACTATTCGGACTTTGAAAATAGATAAAAATAATAGAATGCATTTGGATGCACAAAATTTTGAATGCATTTGAACCCTCCTCTTGTAATATATATTGTGGTTGTGGGTGTGGCAAGTCTTATTTTAACTAAATTTAAACTTTTACGTATAAAAAAGATGCATTTAATTAAAAGAAGACAAATTATGTGATTGAAGGATTGAAATTAAATTTAAAATTTTATTTTTCAATCGTAGCCATTAGCAAATCAAACACCAATAGAATGGAGATATATATTAACTAACGCCATAACTCATCCTGTAGCTTTAAATTGAAGTCCTGTTGTTGTAGAAGATTCGCTGATCTGTATGACATGACCTTAGTCAAAACATTGTCTATATTGAGTGTAGACCAGATTCCTACATCATGTTCCGTTGCTACCTAAAATTTTAAAAAAGATTAAATTATGTATCTATCTTATTCATTCAATTTTACATCTGATTTGATATTACAAGTACGAAGCAGATTAATTTATTTGTAGAAGTAAGATATTAAAAAATAAATATTTATCTATGACAATAAAGTTTTACAAATAAAGTAATTAAGTCCGGTTTTTTTAAAAATACCTAAAAAAAATATTTTATTAAAAATAACCAGGTTCTGAGTGGAATTTTAAAAATACCCTAGTCGCATATTTTTTCTGCGCTCTAGAATTTTTATTTCGAGCCGCAGAAAAAATTTGCACCCCAAATTTTTTTTTAGATTTTTTTATTCTGAGCACATATTTTTTCTACGGCCCAGTTTTTTTTTAGAGTTTGAAGAAAGAAAATATCCATGGTTTGATTTATATTTTTTATAATATATGTATAATGTATGTATAATATACGTAGAGGAGGGATCAGATGACACCGTGCATTTTCAAAGTCCAAACAGTCGATCAAAACCGTTCAACTTGATGGATATGTTAAAATGTGCTTGCAGATCAAATTTTATATTTTTCTGAATTTTTTTACTATTTATTAAGATGAGTACAAAAATTCAATAGTCTGAATATAGTATTTTTGTTAAATACTTAATAGATAGTAAACAAATTCCAAAAAAATGTAAAATTTGATCTACAAGCACATTTTAACATATCCATTAAGCTGAACGGTTTGAATCGACTGTTTGGACTTTGAAAACTTTGAAAATACACGATGTTATTCGATATCACCAAAAAATGGTGTCATCTGATCCCTCCTCATATATGTATATGTATATATAATATAATATATGTATAATATAATAACATCTAATTATGTATAATTAAGGTTTTTGTATAATTATACAAAAATCTAAATTACTCCACATGCAAACTAAAAAATTCCACAATTAATAATTACACTATAAAAACCTAAATTATACTAAACAAAATACCAATAATTGTACATCTACCGTCGAATGAAAACTTAAACTGAGTTTTTGAAGCACTAAATGATATTTTTTTGAAATTTTGATGCTTCCAAAAAGTGCTCATACGCACTAAACGGATTTGTCTCGTTCTCCCCTTTCCGAAAAGTGTTCATACGTGCAAATCCGGCTTTTCTAGCCAAAGCTATGGATATTTAAAGTTTTTTCTTGCGGTAGAATTTTGGAAATTTATAACTAATTGCAGAAAAATTCAAATAAATTGAAATTTGTGTCAATTATGTGTAATTTTGAATGCTCTACATGCTGGTATATTTTTTATCGATACATGTACATATATTATATATACATACACATATATTATAAAAAAAATAAACCAAACCATGGATATTTTCTTTCTCCAAACTCTAAAAAAAAAAAAAATCCGGACCGCAGAAAAATATGCGCTCGGAATAAAAAAATCTAAAAAAAAAAATTTGGGGCACAAATTTTTTCTGTGGTCCGGAATAAAAATTCCGGAGCATGGAAAAAAATCTACGACCAGGATATTTTTAAAATTCCACTCAGAACCTGATTATTTTTAATAATTTTTTTTTGATATTTAAAAAAAAATCGGTAATTATGTTACTCCACATGAAGAGATTTAACTTATTCACATGATGAAATGATTTAACTTATTCTTTCTTTATTTCATCTTACTTCTATTTTACTTCTTATTTAACATCTTAAAATAAGATATTTACTATAAACTAAATTTGTACTTTTTTTATAAAATAAAATTACACTATAAGAGTTTATTTAACTTCTTCAGTTTGAATTTTTTTTAATTTAGCCGCTTAAAATAATGTGGTTTAAATTCCGACTTCAAGTCTTCAATGGGATTTTAGATATAAAAAACGCTTGAGACCGCAAGCCTATCTCTTACAAAAAGGAAATAAAAATGTCTTATTAAATTGCGAGAAGGAAAAATTATTCTATTCCATGCATATAAATTTAGAAATCTCAAAATTCTTGTTTATGTGTCGTGACTCGTGAGTCGCTTAGAATCATATAATTGCATGTTAATGCACGTTGTAAAGCAGTTGTAGGCTAGAGGTGAAACTAAAAAATAAAAATTGAGATTGGAAGCTAGATAAATAGGTGTTAACGCCTACTTCCTATTGGATGAAAGAGTTGGGGTCGGTGGGGCTGAGGATCAAACGGTCTGGATTTAGCTCCAGCCGGACAAAAAGAAATTCAGCGTCCGTTGTAAAACTTGTAATAGGAGGTTTGTTTTGAGATTCGTGTCAGAATTAAGAAACGGTTTAGATATTCTCATTATACCCTCCCTCAAGCAATCTGAAGGAATTCTAAGGATTGGTGTGGCCGACGCCATGCACGCTTCTCAGTATAGTCGTATTTTTGTGGCAGGATGATAAGTTGAATACAAAGTGAGTCGCGTTTTTATCCATCTTTCCTCACAGCAATAGCCGTCACACTAATGTCCGCTAAGATATTGTTTCATAAAATTCTTCAAGAGTAGAAAGATTTTTTTTATTTCCTTTTTATTGAATACAAAGATCTTTTATGTTGCTTGCGCTGGTGTTATCGTGTTATACTTATACTTGTACAAACGGACTGGTCCGGTCCTATCCGATCTAAAACCCTCTGGTTTATTGGTAATTGGTTCTTTCGGTCTACGGTAGGGGTGGCAACGAACCGAACTGAACCGAACTTACCTTAGGTTTGGGTTTGATTTGAATTAATTTCGAACCAAACCTAGTTTGATTCATTTCGAACCGAATCTATTTCGAACCAAACCCATTTCGAACTACACATTTTTCGAATCGAACCCGAATCGAACCACGAACTAAATTATTTTTTAGCAGTCCTAGTTATACCGGTAATTTATATATTAATTTTTTCTCAATATGACAATTCACATGACTTCATTTTATTGGTATGAATTATGAATTATGAAATAAGTGTTTTTAAGTTGAAAAATTGTTCATGAAAATATACATCAGAGATGGCTTTCCTGGTATGAATTATGAGAGATGACCTAAGAGAGAGGAGAGACAGTCATCCAGGTCGGAGAAAGGAGTGACAGCCGGAGACACAGCCAGTCGCCAAGAGCATCAGCTAGATTTTAGAGCTAGAGAAAGAGTGAGTTAGGGAGAGGTGGAGAGAGAACTAGGTTATTAAAATTTGAGAGCGAGGGAGTGTCAGCTAAGTTAAATTATAACTCTCTATCTTGAATATTAATTTCATGAGGTAAATGGACGGCCGATGTTATTATGAGATTCTACCCATAAAAATTATTGAACCCATTTCGATCGAACCAGGCTAAGTTTGGGTTTGGTTTGAATTAATTCCGAACCGAACCTGGTTTGATTCGTTTCAATTCGAACTCATTTCAAATCGAACTAAACTCGAATCAAACCCGAATCGAATCACGAACCTCGAATTTTTTTTCCAGCCCTACGGGTCCCTTTGTATGGGAATTAGGAAGTTATAATGAAAAATATTTTGTGCATATCAAATTAATTTGACTTCCAACATTAATTCAAAACAGAAAGCCAAGATAGATATTTAATTGATTGTTGTGTATATATATTCCTATGAACTAGCTAGTACCAACAAGGTAAGTCAAATGCGTTTTTTTTTTTTTTTTTTTTAAATAGTTTAGCTTTCCAATAAGTAAAGTAGTCTTGTTAGCTAGCTTGCTAGTTATATTGTAATCATGATTAACCAACTTCCATTTACTTAAAACGGGAGGTGGTTGACGCCTAGTAATTTATTCAACTTCTTCTTGCATTGAGCTACGCAATATTGCTATATATATATATATATTGAATTAATTAATGAATTACCTCATTCCTCTAGTAATTAATTAATTAATAGATCCAATGTTTATCTTTATGACCGACCAATCGTCAATATTGGAAAAATGACATTTTTATATGCCAAAGTTTAGAATTAGCTAGGTCAGGTCATGTGTTTTCAGCATCTGATTAGTTGAGCTAATCAACAATTCATTCAATAAGGATTAATTTAATACTCGTTCAATACTTGCAATAATTTAACTGATGCAAGATATATGACTTTTAATAAGCGAGTTTAATTAAGCTAATTAATTATATACGTAAGGCTTGGCGACGGATTTTTTTATATATATTCAAAAATTAAATTAAATTATAAAAAATAACCAAAGCACCTTGCATTGATTAAAATTGCTTTCATGCGAATTGAAGACTTGCATGCATGTATTTAATTAATTACCTGTATAGTAATTAATCCTAAGACTCTGGAATAATATCTAGATATAATTCTTTTCATGGCCATTTCACAAAACTAATCAAGGGTTAAATATTTGTCAACAAATTAATTGGTCGAGTAAATAATACCAGTGTTAATTATTTTCACGAAACATTTTTTTTAAAATGTTGACACAGATTTGTTTTTTTTTTTTCTCACGAAATTAACGTATTATTATTTTTTTGTTGCCTAAGAATATCAATTATATATCTTAGTATCCGTATTCTAAAATGTCATGCTATTTTCGAATTATTTTAGAATTTGTCTCAAAATTGTGACAAATAAAGAAAAGTATACCTCGAGCATGTGTTCTTCAATGAATTCGAATCCTTGTTACAATTGTGACAATATTAATTTGTTTATTATGTAATGCACACTTATTTTATTTAAAATGCCCACTTGCATCTAGCTAGTGGAATGTAACCTGCCTCTTATTAATTTAAATCTATAGGTCTTTTATATAATGTATATATAGTTGTTCCTTGTAAAATGCACACTAGCATTTATTGTAATAGAGATACAGATATATATATTAGT
Organism: Carex pumila; assembly: GCA_033356055.1. Classification (NCBI taxonomy): domain Eukaryota; kingdom Viridiplantae; phylum Streptophyta; class Magnoliopsida; order Poales; family Cyperaceae; genus Carex; species Carex pumila. The sequence goes on along the minus strand of JARJHM010001072.1, from coordinate 32,986 downwards.
AAGGCTTCGGTGAATTGTGAAGTAAAACACATTTTTACTTCACGCAATATCTTTATTTTCAAAGTTCAAATAGCCTATTCAAACCGTTAGATGTTTAATCTATATTAAAAATATGCTTCGAAACTAAATTTTACATTTTTTAGAATTTTTTTACTATTTATTAATCCACTTTGAAAATCTGAAAATTTATTGAACAATAAAAATAGTAAAATTTTCTGGATTGCTGGATTGACAATTTTCAAAGTGGCTTATATAAATAGTAAAAAAATTTCAAAAAATGTAAAATTTGGTCTCCAAGCACATTTCAATATGGAGATTATGTTGAGCGGTTTGGATTGACATTTTAAACTTAATTTAAAATCTCAAAATATGAGCGTAAAGTAAAATAGTCGTTTTACTTTGCAACTCACCGTAGCCCAATTCATATATATGTGTGTGTGTGAATTTATTGTATGATGCATAATTACAACACAATATGTTTCTTTAATCTTCTTTTCTTATACCTAATCAATTATGAGAAGAATATTGAAGATCTTTTCTATCTTAAAAAATGCATGCAGTGGTGGACTAATACAAGGAGCCATAACGACATCTCATTTTAAATTTCCCTTAGACGTACCATAATAAGACATATATATATATATATATATATATATATATATATATATATATATATATATATATATATATGGACGTGGCTACGGTGCTATGGGTAGCTAAGAGGCCTCCATGCTACGGCTCGGATTTTGAGTTTTCAAAATTGTAATGGTCGATCCGAACCGTTCATCTTGTTCTCCATATTAATATGTGCTTGGAGACCAAATTTTACATTTTTATGAATTTTTTTACTATTTATTAAGCCACTTTAAAAACCCCTGATCCAACGGTGGCTTAACTCAACAGTAAAATCAGAAACTACCGTTGGATCAGCGGTTTTCAAAGTGGCTTAATAAATAGTAAAAAAATTCAGAAAAATGTAAAATTTGGTCTCCAAGCACATATTAATATGGAGAACAAGATGAACGGTTCGGATCGACCGTTACAATTTTGAAAACTCAAAATCCGAGCCGTAGCACGGAGGCCTCTTAGCTACCCATAGCATATTAGCCAAAACCTATATATATATATATATATATATATATAATTAAGCTTTCCATCATGAGATTTAATCTGCAGGCACTTAATTTAAATATGAATATTAATTATATATTATTGTAACTGAATATGCATGCGTACCAACAAATTAATTAATGTACTAATTAAATAAATGAATTTGGTTTAGCACGTAAGACCACATATATGCAAAAATATTAACAAAATATTATACAAGAATCACAAATTTTATACATTCATCTGGAATTGTTTCCTGCATATATTCCAAATTTATTATTATATGCATGCTTAATTAAAATATGTAATATGTACGTAGTGGAATGAAAAAAGTAAACACTATATACATATAACAATTATATAGGAAGCTAGGTTTAATTTATTTGGTTCAAAATATAGATCCTCATTATCATATCTAATAAAATATATAGTCAATAATCAAGTCAAATGTACATAGTCGAACTTTTGGCATACATAAATGAACCAGCGATCCTCCATTTGTTAGGTTTCGGAAATTATATACAAAGCACCGGCCGTCCAGTGGTAGGCTGGCAGCACAGGACACATATATGTAACATGTTCATTTTTATTTATTTAATAAGTATGATTAGTATGTTTTGAAAGGAATTAATATATGCTTCATTTCATTTCCCCTATCCTACCGGGCTATCAATATAATATAATGTCACCCGTTTAACCGTTTACCATACATGTATTGTATTTGATAAAGTGGACTCTCTTTTTTTTTTTTTTTTTTTTGGTCGTTAGCTTAATTATCAGATATAAATAAGAATATTTATTTTTTAACTAAATAGGTAAAAAATCATTTCGTATCCGTTATCTTATATGATAATTTTATAAAATACAATTATATATAGATATATAAATATTTATTCAATGCATTCCTTTTTCATATTGTGTTCATGAATTGGTGCTAAAATTTTATTTCTTCTTTATATATCTTTGTTGCCTTTTTCTTCAAACCGTTTAATTAAGATGGAAATTAGAATTATAAGTTAGAGCATAAAAAATTACATGTCAGAGCATTGGAAATTATAAGTCAAAGCATTTTTTTTTTATCAAATATTCAATTAGTTAATGAGTTTAAACCCAATTCGATATTTTTTTTGTCGTCTCTAATGAAAATTCTTAATTTGTCTTTGACTGTTTTGTTACACGTTAATTTTAACAAGTATAAGTAGGATAGAGTAAATCTAATTCTTAATAAATACAAATAAAATATGAGTAAGATTAATTCTTAATAGATGCAGATATAAAAACATAATCCCAATTCTAAATAGATAAAGATGTAGAGTAACCCCTATTTTCTAGTCGCCACAGTGTCAGTGTACACTGTAAGTTGAAGGGTACCTGACGAGATGAGGTTGCTCAAAACCAGACTAATAAAGAATTTAGATATATTTAAAATTCACAAGAGTTTTTTTTATTCGTGTCAATTTTAATGAACGGTTCCAATTTAACTTTGGGGGAATTTCACGTATACCCCTCAAAAACTTCAAAATTACGTATTCCCCTTCTAAAGTTTAAAATTACGTATTTTCCCCTCTAAACTTCAAAAACTCACAAATTTACCCATTTTATTGTATTTTATATTAAAACTCATTCTAAAATCTTAAAATATCCATTTTACCCTTTATTAAAAGCATATAAAACCCATCAAACTCAAATTTAAATCTAAAGGGTTCCTCTACCGTTTGATCAGTGTGCATCGCATTAAAATCTGTGCATAGTGCTTCAATTTCGTATTGATCTAGCATGCATGGATCTTAAAGCGATATTGATTGGTGCGCATCACATTAAGATATGTGCATGTCATATCAATATACATGCGTGTTTGCATTAAGATTTGTGCTAATCTTGCGCACACATATTTAAAAGCAATTTGGACGATAGATAAATTGTTCAAATTCAATTTTGAGTTTGATTGGTTTTATATGCTTTTAATAAAAGGGTAAAATGGGTATTTTATAAATTTAGAATGAGTTTTAATATAAAATACAATAAAATGGGTAATTTTGTGAGTTTTTGTTGTTTAGAGGGGGAAATACGTAATTTCAAACTTTAGAGGGAAAAATATTTAATTTTAAAGTTTTTGAGGGGTATACGTGAAATTCCCCCTTTAACTTTACACAATAAACGATGAGCTATATCTCATGAGATCTGAATTCAACTGTTCTCCTCTTGAGCGCTTTTTGAGATAAAAAATAGAAACTTAGCTTATTAATTTCTATTTAGTTATTCATAAAAAAAAATGCCATCTAAGTTTCAAACATACAACATTTTACATGAAGAATATTGCTTTTTACTACTAGATTAAATACTAATTCTTCTCTTAAATTTTTTTAGAAGCTTTTTTTGTTGATCCGGGTTATTTGTAGCAGTCTTTCTAATAAATCAAATTATATAGTATTTCATTTATTTTTAAAGAAATATATTAAATATTTCTAATATTTCAATAAAAAAATTATAAATATTTATTTTTAAATAAAAAAAAATCTGAAAAATGGGAAAAAATTGGAAATGCAAAATCGCATTATATAGTATTTCTTTTTTTAATTGCTGGCTTTGGGAAAACAACAAACTTTTTTTGTGGTTTTGGAATTTCAAAATCGCAAATTTGTTTTGCGGTTTTAGATTGAATTATCACATTTTTTTTTTTTTTTTGTTGTTTGGGTAGATTTTGAAATCCAGTGCAGCTTTAGTTAATTTTTTAAATTAAAATGTTCTGCACGGAATACAAAAATAAATGAGGAACAAACTAAAGGGTCGTCCTTTGTTTTGTGAAAAGTTGAAAATATTTACAAGTGATTTTTATCAGAGTTAATTTCGAACTAATTAACAATATCTCATACGGAAAGCAATATCGATCAGTAGACTAAATTAAGGTTGATTCTCGGCATGACGTCTTTGGTGTGATGGTGTTGAATTTTATCAACTAACACTTTGAGTCTTTGACATAGAAAGCTAAAAGGAATGGTGAAACATACATGAAGTAACAACATAGGTTATCAATGAAACATTTAGGCTTCATATTTGTCAAACTTACAGAGCATAGACCATATAGCTAGCCATGCGTATCCATGAAATTACGATTCAACTAATTTGATGAAACATTTGACACTATACATGGTTCTTATTTGTCAAACATAGGGCAGAGTAGAAGTAAATTACAAAAGCATAGATCATATAGCTAGCTAGACTGGAAAGAAATTGCCTCAAGGAAGAGTTTTTGATATGAAACTCTTTTTGTTAGTTGGAATATAAACTCATTACAAAAATATTTCAAATTTGTGTTCATATTATTTATAGAACTACAGCTAGCTAGCTCTCTCTCTCTCTATCTTTGTAAGAGATGTTTCAAAGAATGAGATCATTTGTTCCCTAATTATCTCTTTAATCTAGTTGTTGATAATTTGTACAAAATAGTTGATACAGGAGCCCACCTAATGAGTGATATTAACTAAATTTAAATAGTCACTATGCAGATAACATAATTGATAACTCTAATAAATAATGTACTATCAGCTGTATCTTTGCACATGTTCTCATTGTTCAAAGCGCCAAAAAATGAAATTAAAAAAATTGACAGGAGCTGCATGCAGATGAAGGTTCCTGTGGTATGATACTCCAACCTGGTACTAGGAAGAATTATTCCCTACGTACTAATTAAACTGAAAAGGTTTTCTATATCTGAAAAGGAACATGCATGTGACATTGCAATTCTCCTCAAAATTTAAATAGCGAATAACAGGCTCATAGCTAGCAGTGGATATATTTCCCATAGCGGGTACGAGCATTGTAGTAAGCATAATTTTGAACTATTTTTAATGTCATGAATATCTAACCAATAAATCTCAAAATATAAAGTCATATATCATAGTATCAAGTTTAAGAAATTTTTTCCACCCTGCTGTATATATAGCTCTTGTGCGTAACTAGTAACTGCACTCCCCAGATAAATGATGTACTGATTCTGAAGGTCCCATGCATATTCTGTGCACTTGAGTAGCAACCCTTGGCTCATTCTTTCAATGCCTCGTAATTAATTGCTCTTGAGTCTTGAGTCTTGACAGAGAAGATGCAATGGCCCCCATTTCCATAAAAATTATTAGTCAACATTATCTAATAGTTGTTACGGAAAATTAAGCACCACATTAATTGAAAACTAAGTGAAATTTAATCAAAAATAATATTAAAATTCGATTGACTACACATATATTATATATAATAGTTATATATTGTCATAATAAAGACATTAAAAACATTAGAAAAACGTGGACTCGTGCGCTTATAAAAATTAAACCTTGGGTGATCCTAAGAATTGCTAGATTAGCACAAATGCTCGCTATTTTCGCTAAAATATCCACTAATTGTCCACTATAATACTAAATCTAACGCTCTCGCTAAATTGTGCAATTTTGGTTAACATTATAGATCTACCAGTTAATATCCTGCTAAGGTGCCGCTAAAGCGGCCACTATTTAATTAAATAACCATGAGTTTCATTATTGAATTTATTACCAGTTTCGTTAATTAACTGTCAATTATGTTCGGAATCACATACAGCTAGTAAAACAGAGGATAACATATATTATAGGTTGTTCTACCTAGTAAACAAATGACAGGGTTGTTGACTTGTTGGCTTTCCGTCTTCAAGAAAATAGGGGTATTGCTATTTAGTCCCAAAAGTTTAATATTTAAATCATTAAATGATGTTATCTGTGGTCAGGACAATAAATAGTCCGAGGTGGTTTTTTTAATATCTTGGAATGAGTAGGAATATACATACATAAGAGCAAAACTACCTAATATATGTGACTTTAGCTGATTAAATCAAATGGAGACATTCAGTTATCAATTCAATAATTTGTTCAAAGTTGGTATGGATAAATAATTCCATTCCATAAAAAGAGAGAATATATATTGGTAAGTTTTTGGTCCCCAATTCTCTAGGAAAGGTTTATTCTTGATTCTTTAAAAAGTGGTGCGTGAGAGAGTTGGATTAAAACCTTATCACACAACACTCAAATATAGCCGTTAATGAATTTCTGTAAAACGGCAACATAAAATGAATTACTAAAAAAATAAAGAAGAACCAATGCAAATAATTAACAATAGTTGAGCGAACCCGGCCAGGTACTATTTTGGATGTTTGGACTTAGAAGTTAGAAGGCATGGAATATTTATATCTCTTTTTATCTTATAGGAATATGGGGGTGGGGGCAACTGTGCTCCTAGAGCTACACTGGCAGTTGTCTGGCACGCAGGGAGTAGTTACATGTAGATCCGAGTCATAATAGTACTTGTATATATGCTTCCTAGATCCTGTGTATCTACCATTAAGAACCAAACATGAGTTTAAATTATCTATATGCACATAAATGTATTATTATTTTATGTTCTTTACCATTTTTTTCACTATTTTTCTGAAAATGGGAGAAAAACATTATTTTCGAATGGTCCGTGTTAAGATTTGTGTGTTTATGCATTTATAGAAGTTACAGAGACCTTTTGTAAAAAAAAGAATATAGAACTTTATAAGGACTTGAATGTAAGATTGATGCATATATAAGCCCAAAGTGAACGATGAAAAAATACAATTCTATTTTTTCACTTGGTATCAAGAGCCAGGAAACCCTAGCCGTTTCTTTCTTTTTTTTTTTTTACTTTTCGCAACTTACTGTTGGAGCTACAGTAAGTTTCGCCCAAGGCAGAGAACACTCCGCCCTACCAGCGTCAGCCGCTTGAGCTCCATCCCGTCGCTCCTGAGCTACTGAGCTCCGCCCGCCGCTGCACCGGCTGAGCTTAGATCTGATGACCTAGGTTACCGTTGTTTCCTTTCTCTCTACAGTCTATTTTTTTTGTTGATTGTTGAAGCAGCTACGTAAAATGCTTCTTTAAGAAATAGTATACAACTATAGTAGAAACAGGTAGTGCATTAATCACTGTCGCATTTTTTTTTTAAGTTGATATGTTTTGTTTTCTAATATATATAAAAAAAAAAAGGGGGTTGTTTTTTTTTTTTTATTTGGCAGGAGTGGGGGGCCTATACCCCACGATATCTGAGAAGCAGGATTTGATTAAGGTTGATCGTTTTTTTTCTTGACTCAAATCTTGATGCGCTAGATCAAGATTGGATCAAGAGGGGGAGGTGTGGATCTAAATCGGGTTGAGAACTCGATTTTGTAAAAGTGATTCAGACTTAGAACAACAATACGTGAGGCGAATATCTGAGTCGGATCGATGTCGGAAGAGGACAAGGAGAGGGATCCGTTTGTTGAGGCTATTACGAAGCTAACTGCAGAGGATGTGAGTGCCATGATGACTCACATGATGCGACAGTTTGCCATGTCTGGATTGGGCCAAACTCCCGTAGCCCCTGTAGTTCCTGTTGAACCGAGGCAGCATAGGTTGGATCTTCCACCTATTCATACGAAACTTGATGGGCCAGAAAAGTATCTGAGCTAGTCACGTTGAGTAAGGTATACTCTAGAAGGAAAGAATCTAGAGGGGTACTTGACTGGAGAGAAGGCAAAGCCAGTTGAGGGTGTACTGGGGAGAGATGAGTGGAAGTCCACTCACATGCAGGTGTACATCTGGCTTCTGAGTTCATTACCTTCGTCTATTGCATCCACAGTGGATGACATGGAGAGGGTAAAGGATGTCTAGAAAAAGTTGAAAATAACTTATGATGGTGTGGGGAATATCATGAGGGTGTACCAAATTAAGGGGGAGATCTTAGATGTGGTACAAGGGGAGAAGAGCGTGCAGGAATATGCCATAGAGCTGGAGCGCTTATGGTTAGAGCATGATCACTTCAGGGTCCGACCATATTGCCCACACCCTACGTGTTCTGAGAAAGAGGCCTCCATGGAGGATAAGACTATGTTGTTCCTCAAGCATCTGGCGCCATCATTTGAGCAGAGGGTGGCTATGTTACTGAGTGGGAACAAGATTACCTTGCTTGCGGAGGCAGTTTCAGCCATGATACAGGAGGAAAGCCGGATGAGGCTACAGGTTGGAGCAGGAGGACTTCCAGGAGTGAAGTCAGCACTAGTGGTCTCCGACTCAGGTAACACAGGGTACAGAGGCGAGACTTGGCAGTGCTACAACTGTGGTGAGGTAGGTCACCTGAAGCAGCCTTGCCCTAAGCCACCAAATGGGAGAGACACAGGCGGGAGGGGGCAGTTTGGGAGTCGTGGCCACGGTCATGGAGGTCAGAGAGGTGGAAGAGGAGGAAATCGAGCACATCTGATGGTTACAGAGGAGGAAGAAGAAGCTGGTGAGGAACTTACCGAGGAGGATCAAGCACTCATGGAGGCCTATTCTTAGGGGCTCAGAAGCAAGCAGAAGTTGACATGATATGGGAAAAGTGTGAGAGATGATGCGTCTACCTCTACTTCTTCCAGGGGTAACTTTGCTTCTCTTGCCTACACAGCTACAGGTACTCATGATACATTTGCTCTACCCTCTATACCTACCACGAGATCACCAGATTGGATAGTCGACTCTGGTGCATCTCGCTATGTGACTGGTGTTGTTGGGGAGTTTTCTTCCTATACTCGCTTAGCAGTCCCAGAGAGCATTCAGACTGCCGATGGTACGGCTCAGCCCATAGTTGGTAAAGGTGCCGTGAAATGTACCAACTCTTTGACTTTGTCTAATGTCTTATATGCTCCTTCTTTTTTCAGTGAATCTCTTATCCATAAGTGCCATTATATTACAACTAAACTGTGTTGTTGTATTTGATATTCCTAAGGTGATCTTCCAAGAGAAGGGGACAGGCAGGCGGCTTTGGATTGACACTTGGGAGAGCGGGTTATGGTACATGGATAGAAAGGGTATAGATTCGGCCCTCTCATCCATAGTAGAGAGTGCTGAAGGAGTTGAAAGAAGTGTGGAGGACTTACTGCTGCTCTATGATAGGTGCTTAAGTTATCTTTCATTTCTTGTTTTAAGTAGGTTGTATCCGTCTTTGTTTGAAAAGGCCAATAAAAGAACACTGGTGTGTGATGCATGTGAGTTAGGCAAACATACTAGGAGCTCTTATGCTAGCTCTGGTAGTAAAAATTCTTGTGTTTTTAATTTGATTCACTCTGATGTATGGGGACCTTGTCCTACAACTACTGTGAATGGATTTAGATATATATATTTTTTTTATTGATTGTTTTTCTCGTGCGACTTGGATTTATCTAATGAAAAACAAGAGTGATGTGTTTGCTTGCTTTAAATATTTTCACAAAGAGATGCAGACTCAATACGATGTAGTTGTGAAGGTATTGAGGTCTGACAATGGGACATAGTACATCAACAAGGCATTTGGAGAGTACTTGTCATCTCAGGGAATACAACATCAAACCATATGCCTGTACACACCAAAGCAGAATGGGGTAACAGAATGGAAGAACAGGCATCTACTTGAGGTAACTCTGATTATGATGATTTTGATGAAAGTTCCAATGTACTTGTGGGGGCAAGCAGTTCTGATAGCAGCCTACTTGATCAACAGGGTGATCTCGCGGGTGCTAGATTGGAAGTCCCCGATAGAGATGCTAAAAGGTAAGAATGAAGATATTCTTCCTCTCAAAACCTTTGGCTGTGTGTGCTTTGTGCAGGACAATGAACCAAATGTAGGAAAATTGGATCCAAGGACTATGAAGTGTATCTTTGTTGGGTATTCGGGTACTCAAAAGGGGTATGTATACTGCAGCCCTATGGAGAAGAGACTATTTATGAGTATGGATGTTACATTCCAATAGCTCGAACCATACTACTTCTTAGAGGCCATATCACCCTTTGGACACCCACTCGATACAGGAGGTATGAAGTGAGAGGGAGAGAGCAGTAATGATGGTGAGAAAAGGATGGTGAGTGTAGCTGGTATTGGTTACCCAATTTTTGAGAATTCGGCTGTGATTGAGCTAGAAAAAAAGGATTCGGCTGTGGTCGAGCCGAGAATTGAGAGGTATGAGTCCGAAGGTGGCAGAACTCAGGCTCAGGGGGAGTCGAGATATTGTGAAGTGTATGTTAGGAGAACAAAACAGAATGAGGGAGCTGTGCCTACAGTACCATCTATGCCAAGTCTCTTGTCCTATCTTACTCCAACTTTTAAGACACTTTCACCATCCACCTCAGACCCATAATACACAGGTGATATATTTCCTCTCTACTCCTCCTACTCCCCTACCGGTAAGGCGGACTGTTTGCGAGAATGCGAGCATTCCTCCTGACCGATATGGTTTTCCACATGATAATGGCAAGTTTATCTCTTACTCACACATATCACCTGTACATGGAGCATTCATTGCATCATTAGACACTGTCTCTATCACTAAGTGTTGGCAGGTTGCTAAAGTAGATCCGAAATAGAAAGCAGCCATGCTAGAAGAGCTCAGTGCCCTCCGCAAGAACAAAACCTAGGAACTTGTGTCACTACCACCAGGCAAGAAGGCTGTCGGATGCAAGTGGGTCTTCACAGTAAAGCAAAATCCAAAGGGTCTAGTTGAGCGCTACAAGGCTCGGTTGGTAGCGAAGGGGTACAGTCAGACCTATAGCATTGACTATGATGAGACCTTTGCACCAGTGGCAAAGATGAGTACAGTGAGGACACTGGTACCTATGGCAGTTACACCAACTCGATGTGAAGCATGCATTTCTTCATGGTGATTTATTGGAGAAGGTGTACATAGAGGTTCCATCAGGATTTGGCACAAACCAAATAGTGGGTAAGGTGTGTAGGCTCAAGAAGTCTCTCTTGGGTTGAAGCAATCCCCTCGGGCCTGGTTTGATAATCTCAGGAAGGTTATGGTAGGTATGGGCTATCAGCAAATCAATACTAACCACACGGTGTTTTCTCGACAACATGGTGGTCACATTACTATGCTGGCTATGTATGTCGATGATATGCTCATTACCGAAGATGATGAGAGGGAGATTGCATAGTTGAAGGCAAGATTGGGGAAGGAGTTTGAGGTGAAGGATCTGGAACAGCTTAGGTACTTTCTTGGAATTGAGGTGGCAAGTGGAGCAGAGGAGATTGTTCTATCCCAAAGGAAGTATGTCATAGACTTGCTCACAGAGACATGCATGTTGGGGTGCAGGCCTGCAGTTTCTCCAATTGATGTGAAGGCCAAGATAAGTGCAGAGGCAGGAGAACAGGTTGATCGTAAGAGGTACCAGAGATTGGTAGGCAGATTGATCTATTTGACACATACTCGTCCCGATATCTTATTTACAGTGAGCGTGGTGAGCCGCTACATGCATGACCCTAGGAAGGACCACATGGACGCAGTGTATCACATTCTGAGGTACCTGAAGAGTGCACCGGGGAAGGGCTTGATTTTTAGGTAGAATGGGCACATGAACATTGAGGGCTATTGTGACTCTGACTGGGCCAGTTGCCAAGATGACATGAGGTCCACATCTGGCTACTGCATGTTCGTAGGGGGCAACTTGGTCTCCTGGAAGAGCAAGAAATAGCCGATTGTTTCGAGATCAACGGCAGAAGCTGAGTACAGGGCTATGGCATTGGGAGTTGCTAAGATGCTGTGGCTGAAGAGGTTATTGGAAGAGCTCAAGGTGAATCATAGAGCTAAAATGAAGTTGTGGTGCGATAGCAAGTCAACGATCAGTATTGCATGTGGAGATTAATAGGTTCTTCATATAGGAAAAGTTGGAAAGCGGACTATTGGAGTTGAGTTATGTAGCTACTGGAGATCAAGTAGCTGACTGTATCACCAAATGACTTAGCTCAATAATTTTCGTTAGGTTATGTGACAAGATGGGCTTGATAGATATCTTTTGCCCATCTTGAGGGGGAGTGTTGAGATTTGTACGTTTATGCATTTATAGAAGTTATAGAGACCTTTTGGTAAGAAAAGAAATATAGAACATTGTAAGAACTTGAATGAAGATTGGTGCATATATAAGTTCAAAGTGAACAATGAAAAAAATACAATTCTATTTTTCCACTGTCCATAATTTTAATATCGGGTGATTTTCTACTCGTTTAAAAATCCTGAAAAATTCTAAAAAAATGTAAATTTGATATGCAATTACATGTTTATTTGGAGATGATATGTTGAACAATTTGAATCTATTATTTGAATTTTGAAAATGAAAATATATAGATTAATAGCATGAACTGATGTGTGCATTGCAAAGTATAGTAATCTAACTACTCTATTATTATTATTATCCAACAGCTCCCATACGAATTCTAACTGGAGCCTTGTAGTACAGTTTCTATATAACCGTATATGTTGCACTTACTGTGATAATTAACGAGTCTTGCCATATTATTTAATTCAGACCATACGATGAGCATCAGATAGACCAGGTCGCAATATGCCGTAGTGACAACAGAAGTAAACTAGTTACTAGTTAGTAAAGTCTTCTATAACTGAGATAGCCCATATATAAAAAAAAAATAAAGATTATAAAAAAAAATATGGTTTAAAAAAGATTATAAAAAGTTGAATATTATATGCAAATTGTTCCTCTATAAAGAGCAGTATTGAGCAGGTCAGGCCCTTAGAACCAGCAAGCAACCGGGATCAAGAAATTGAAGAAGAAATGGCTTCTAACCTCCGTGTCCCGAGCTTCAGAAACGAGATCCACGACATGGATACGGTTCAGACGGCCGCCACCTATAGACCACCGGTACCACCATCACCTTCGGCATCCATCACGCTGTATTACCCTCCAAATCTCTTCAAAAAAGTATGTACATGCATGTTTAATTAATTACTCGACTTAATTTTTAAACAAAAAGAGAGAGTTTTACATAATTTCTATTCAAGCAAATGACATACTTTTGTACGTATCAAGACGCTTACTGCATGGATTCTACTTTAATTTTTTGTTTTGGTTCAAATTAAGGTTATCTCTGAGACAATCGCTACGTTTTTGCTGGTGTTTGTGACATGCGGTGCAGCAGGGATAAGTGCCGCCAACCCTTCACGTATCTCTCAGTTGGGACAGTCTGTGGCGGGAGGTCTCATTGTGACGGTGATGATATACTCTGTTGGTCATATCTCTGGCGCACACATGAACCCAGCAGTTACTCTTGCGTTCGCGACGTACCGGCACTTCCCTTGGATGCAGGTTTGACTTGTTTCTCTCTTAAAAATCCTTAGAAGCTTCTCTCTCTTAATTATGTATTAATGAGGAAGCTCTCTCTTATGTATTAATGAGGAAGCAACTAGGCTGACAGTTAGCCAAATTAAGGGAATAAAGCCATACCACAGAAACACAGCTTTCAGTTGAGGAATTAATCAACTTCTCTTAAAATTCATTTTAGGCAACCAAAAACACACCTTAATTTGCACTATTTTTCTGGTTGATGTTTTCCATGCAGATAATTTTTATGTGAATTAAGTAATTAATTATCTTTAAAAATGAACTAAGTCTTGCCATTTAAAAATATTATCTTGGTAAAAAAAATAACATATCTGATTATATAAATTATATATACTGCAAATTAAGCATGATTCTTATAATCTTTTTTTTTTTTTTGGGCCTACCACTGAAATAACCATTAATTACGTGTAATATCCAATGTTTCCAGTACGTAGTTCGTTTTCAAATTATCTTATTTTGACATTAATTAATAGCCATAATTAAGAATCATCTCTCCTTTTATTTTTTTTTTAAATAATAGTCACCTTCTGTCCAGAGTCATCATTTATTTAAAATTATATAGAAAAGGCTCATAAGTCATGTATCAGTAATTTTATATATAGGAGTTGAAATCATGAAATTTGAGGTCATCTTATATAGTACCTCATCAGTTTAGCTATTAGTTTGTGTTTTAGAGTTATCAAAATTGAAGTCGGATAGATCAGAATATTAATAATAAATTTTAAATTTTGTTCAGGGCTAGAGTATTCAGGATTTAATTAAAACAAAAATTCACGTAGATGCCACACCTATTAATTATTTTCATAGTGATGTCAAGTTGTCAACTAACTTCTTATATACTGTCTTCTGAAAAGATTTCTTAATAAATTAATTGATTAATTATATTATTCTCATAATTACATGGTTTTAAACTTCCAACTGGCAGCAATTGCCTCCAGATAATGTATTATATAAAGCCAAACATGGCTGTCATGCCACGGTGTTTTTTGTACTACCAAGTCCAAGAATAAACCTCAATCTTTTATTTTAATCCAATTCAATTATTTTTCTTTTTTGAGAAAGTGGCATGCCACCAGTTCTATTAGAATCTAAAATAAGTTGGTACCAGTTTTAAAGAATCTTATAACTGAACTCCATACCATCAAAAACTTCACATAAAAACATCACAAACAATCACACAATTAATATCATAAAAGAATCCAACAACATAATAACCAATCGACCACACCATGCATATTTTGTTATTCATTTCAAATCAAATCTTCAATACACAAAATCAGACATACCTGGTACCAACACTAATTGCTGTACTCTATCCTGTACCAAACCTTCTTCCACCTGAACCTCCAATCCTAGAATAGCTAGAATAGTGATTTTTGGAAGTGTGTGAGAACAGTATTGATGTGGTGCTATTCGGAATAGCGAAAATGTTGTTTGAATTAAACATTTAGAATAGCGATTGAGGGATTGAATATTTGAGAAAACACCAATTGTTATTCCGACTTTTTGTAGAAATAGCGAAACAACGCTATTCGCTGTTCCAAATAGCAATTGAGTATATTTGAATGGATCGGGATAACACTATTCTCACTATTCTCACTATTCTCAGTACATCCAAACATAGCCTTAAATTAGGTGGTAAGATTAATTGTAGCTTAAAATGAAAATCATTTTGCCGAGACTAACACTAAAGAAGCCAATTTTATAATAGCTGCCCAAACTTGTGACAGATTTACATCTACCCCTTTAAAAGTAATTCTATTATATTCAATCCATATTGATCATAATACTGTCCCTCTAACTAAGTCGAGTAATTTACTATCTTTCAATTCAATCAATGATATATTCCATAATTAATGTATTGTATGGCAATCAGAAGAAAAAGTATTCTAGTGTGCAATCCAACTCCATATATTTTGTGAATTTAAGAATAATATCCTAGTTCTACTTTATATACACATAAATATCTGCCATCTAATACAAAATTAAAAGGGTTGCCGAACAGCAGCAAGTATATATATATATATATATATATATATATAAATTGTGCCAATCTGGTGCAAATATGATAAGATATCATCGGGGGCTAGTTATCAGGAACACTCTTGATTAATTAAACATGCAATATCTTACATGTTAGAAGCCAAAGAATAAAACAAATAATGTGCCCCACCGAAAGAATCAATTAGAAACAGAGCTTTGAAAAAAAGAACCAGTGCCAATCAAGTTGACGCAAGGAGAATAACATCAACCAATCCACTAGTTATTTTATTTTATTGCTGTTGTTGTCAGGACTCAGGAGACTTGATTTGTGGACCCACTCCAACAAATTCATGTCCTATCATAACTCAGGAATCGGAACCTATATATGATGAGATGAGGCTAAATAAAACAATGAGGCCCCAAATCCCAATCATACTACTAACAAATATTATAAATAAAACAATGAGGCCCCATCATAATTACTAAACAACCAATGTCATGAATTCATACATTCACAATTGTAGATTGCAATTGACAATCTTAACTTGCACCTCTTACATTTGTTAATTATTTAACTCGTTGGATTTCAAATTTGCTGTGAAACTATGTTGCTTTATATTTTACAAAATACTATTTTTTATATATAGTTTTTATGGAAATATAATTAAAAAAAGTCAAAACTAGAAGTACGAAAATTTTAAACTAGGAAATAAAAATGTGTAAATATTAAGAATTTTGAATTTGTAAATATCACATAATAATAATATTGATTAATTACAAACATAATAATTTTTTAGTTTTCATATAGTTTCAGTTATGTTATTTTTCACAAATAAAATTATTATTTTCACAATTCAACAAATACATGTAGTTTTGAAAATTATGGCTTTCATGCATTATTCTCAAAAACTAAAAATCGAACTATTTTCTTTGTCATTGAATTCTAAGTTTCAAAATTTTAAATATTACATTATGGATTTATAATTGTTTATTTCCATAAAAGTAAATTTAAAAATTAGTATTTGTAGGTTCAAAGCAACACAATTTGACATCTGAAATTGAGAACTTGATGCAATTACAAAATATTCAAAATTTGAGAGGTGCAAATTTAATATTTTGTGCTTGATGTTTTTAAAGCATCATCCATTTGACACTGTATTTTGATTAAAATATAATATTTTGCAAATAATATTATAAATATGAAACTATAATTTCTGAACTATAAAAATTGAAAGGTAAAATTGTAAAACTATGAAAAAAAAATTCGTAAGTGAGAGGAAAGGAAAACAGAAGGAGAAAGGGAAGGATAAATCATTTTTTTCAACTTTTGAAAACGAATGATATTTTCTAAAATTTTCTGAATATGTACCAGTGTTATGCAGTAAATAAAAGAAGTATAAATTCAGCAGTTACTAAAGAAAAAGGAAAATTCTGCAGGTGCCTTTCTACTGGGCAGCTCAATTTACAGGAGGAATAAGCGCCGCATTCTTACTGCGGGAAGTGATCCACCCAATCACAGACATCGGGACAACCATTCCATCCGGTGCTGACTGGCGTGCATTCCTCATAGAAATTATTGTGACCTTTAACATGATTTTTGTCACCTTTGCTGTTGCAACTGATACAAGAGCGGTCAGTGCCCTTAATTGCTGTACTAACTTGTTGTAATTTTCGTTGCTTATCTTCATTAAAGTTTTTTTTAATGCTTATGTAGTTGAGTAATTTATTGATATGATTAATTGTTTGATTTGATCGATGGCAGGTAGGCGAGCTGGCAGGAATGGCAGTAGGCTCTTCAGTCTGCATAACCTCAATTTTTGCTGGGTAATTTAATTTAGGATCAGTTTATGGGACATTAATTTAGTAAAGTTGCTTCATATCAAATATATAATTCTCTTCTGGTAAGTCATATGCCAGATCAGACACTAATCCCATACTTAAAATGTAAACTGCACTCAATATATTAAGTACTAAAACAAAAGAACAATAACCAAACAATCAAAAGAGTACATAAATTATGGAGTATAACAGTAAAAGCATATAAAATGAGGAAATGCAGGGCGATATCAGGAGGATCCATGAACCCGGTTAGAACCCTAGCACCGGCACTGGCAAGCAGTATCTACAAAGGGCTATGGGTCTATTTCATAGCCCCACCAATCGGAACACTATTAGGTGGCGGTGCATACACCTTTATCAAATTAAAAGATAAACCTATGGGGTCCAGCCTGGGGGGCTCCAGCAGTCAGAAGTTATCGTCGTTCAAGATTCGACGCATGCAGAGCATGGGAAAGCCAGTTCCTGACTATGAAGAGGAAGATGCCCAGACGACCAACACTGTGTCTGTGTGAAAATTTGAGAATTTGATGGGGCTTGCATTGCAAAATTAATTAGTGGTTTGGGTGTATGGGGACTATCTAGGCTAGACTCTTTTCCTTTTTTTTTTTTTTTTTTTTTTTTTTTTTTAATTTTTTATTTGCCTTTGCTTGTTTACTTTTTCTTGGTTAAAATTTAGCTGGGAAAAGTACATATCCGTACAAGTACAGTACTCCCATCTCGTTTAATAAAATGTCATTTTCTTTTTTTCTATTTGCCTTATAATTAATTTTGCTTGTTTACATATTTTTCTTTGTTACAATTTAGCTGGGAGGTTACAAACTTTTAATTCTGTACCAGCATTGTACTACTACCATCTTGTAGAATTCTATAAATTTGCTTTAAGATCTCGTTTAATCAAATGTCATTTTCTTTATGCATTCCTCTGATTTCTTTTTTATCATATGAAATAACTGTCTTTTTATCACTTAATGTTAGAGCCCATGTCTGGGGTATTTTATACGAGATATTGGGCTCATAATTAGATTATTCTGGCCCATCTAATCCAAGCTGTGAATAATTGGGCTTAAAGATGGGTTGGGCTATTAATTATACTAAATTGCATAGTCTTGCATATCCAAGTTATCCAATTTTAAATCCGAAATGGATGGTTGGATCACTCTTGACCCTTTTCAATAAATCCATATTAATCCACTTAATAATCTCTTAAGAGGTCAATTTGGTGGGGAGGGAAGGCTACGTGAGGGTACAAATTCATTTTTATATATATGTTCCACAAATTTATAAAAAGAGAGAGAAGCAGAAATTTTCTTCTCTTCTACCCTCCCAACAAGTAATCTTGTCACCCTTCAAAATGAAGTTTAGAGTTTAGAGTTTAGAGAAGAAATCATATTTAATAATATTTTCTATCTCATTCTACAACCTTCGATCCTCTCTTTCTATTTTCTCTGTGGAGCATGACCTAAATCTCAAATTTATTCCAAGCACAATTAATGTCAGTGCGTGGGATCGATCTGATACTGATAGCACATGACCCATTATCAGCAAAGAATATTCATTAAAAAATTACCCGAATTTGAGGAGGCCCTTAATAATTACCGGAATGAGGCCGATCACACTGAAATAAGATAGTCACTTGGCTATTGAGTCAGGACCGACATGCATGATTGCACAAAGCTGACAAGAATTACCAGTATAACTTGAGTATCAAACTATCAATATTATATTATATCTTCTATTATTTTTTGTTATATATATATATATATATATATATATATATAGAGTAAGGCTACGCTACTTCGCGAATTAAAATGGATGTTTTAATTCGCGCTCATATCTCTAATTTCAAAGTCCAAATAGCCGATCCAAACCATTAGATATTTAATCTATATTAAAATGTGCTTGGAGACCAAATTTTATATTTTTTGAAATTTTTTTACTATTTATTAAGATGGTTTGAAAATTGCTGTTTTTTAATGATGCAGAATTTTAATAAAAACAGCAATTTTCAAACCATCTTAATAAATAGTAAAAAAATTCCAAAAAATATAAAAATTGGTCTCCAAGCACATTTTAATATAGATTAAATATCTAACGGTTTGGATCGGCTATTTGGACTTCTAAACTAGAGATATGAGCGCGAATTAAAACATCCCTTTTAATTCGCGAAGTAGCGTAGCATTACTCTATATATATATATGAGGAGGGTTAAAATGCATTCTCCCTTTTGTGCTCCTAACGTGCACTCTCTCCTCGTATCTTCATTTTATAAAATTAAAATAGTAGATTCAAACCTTCCAACATGTTCTTCATATTAAAATGTGCTTGGAGACCAAATTTTACATTTTTTCAAAAATTTTTATTATTTTTCAGAATTTTTTATTAAACAATAATAAATTTTTTTAGCAAAGTGATGATTTTCAAAAATTCTGAAAAAATAGTAAAAAATTTCCAAAAAATGTAAATTTGGTCTCCAAGCACATTTTAATATGACGAACATATTAGAAGATTCGAATCGACTATTTGAACTTTGAAAATGAATATATGAGGGAATGGTGCACGTTAGGAGCACAAAAAGAGGGTGCATTTTAACCCTCCTATATATATATATATATATATATATATATATATATGAGTGGGGTTAAAATGCACCCTTCTTTTTGTGCTCCAAACGTGCACCCTTTCATCGTTTTTTTATTTTTAAAATTTAAATAGTTGATTTGAATCTACCAACGTGTTCTACATATTAAAATGTGCTTGGAAACCAAATTTTACATTTTTTGGAAATTTTTTACTATTTTTTCAGAATTTTTGAATATCATCACTGTGCTGAATTTTTTATTATTGTTTAGTTTAATAAAAAATTCTGAAAAAATAGTAAAAAATTTCCAAAAAATGTAAAATTTGGTCTCCAAACACATTTTAATATGTAGAACATATTGGTAGATTCAAATCAACTATTTAAACTTTAAAAATGAAGAAACGAGAAGAGGGTGCACGTTTGGAGCACAAAAAGGAGGGTGCATTTTAACCCCTCTCTCTCTCTCTCTCTATATATATATATATATATTTATAGTTGGGCTATGGTGCATTGCAATGCATAAAGGGGTTTGTGCATTGGACCATAAGTCTAAAATTCAAAATTCAAATGGTCGATCCAAACCATTCATCTTGTTCTCCATATTAATATGTATGTATATGTATATGTATATGTATATGTATATGTATATGTATATGTATATGTATATGTATATGTATATATGTATATCTATATATATATATATATATAGATATATATATATATATAGGACGTGGCTACGGTGCTACAGGTAGTTAAGAGGCCTCTGTGCTACGGTTCGGATTTCGAGTTTTTCAAACCCTAACGGTCGATTTGAACCGTTCATCTTGTTCTCCATATTAATATGTGCTTGGAGACCAAATTTTACATTTTTCTGAATTTTTTTACTATTTATTAAGCCACTTTGAAAACCACTGATCCAACGGTAGTTTCTGGTTTTACTGTTGGGTTAAGCCACCGTTGGATCAGGGGTTTTCAAAGTGGCTTAATAAATAGTAAAAAAATTCAGAAAAATATAAAATTTGGTCTCCAAGCACATATTAATATGGAGAACAAGATGAATGGTTCGGATCGACCGTTAGGATTTGGAAAACTCGAAATCCAAGCCGTAGCATGGAGGCCTCTTAACTACCTGTAGCACCGTAGCCACGTCCTATATATATATATATATATATATATATATATATAGAGAGAGAGAGAGAGAGAGAGAGAGATGGACTTGGGTGAGACGCGGAGTATACGCGTTTGGTGCTCCATGGTACATTTTAGCCATTTTGAAAATCTAAACAACCGATCCGAACCGCTCAACACGATCTCCATATTGAAATGTGCTTGGAGACCAAATTTTATATTTTTTTAAATTTTTTTACTATTTATTAAGCCACTTTGAAAATCTCTGATCCGATGGTCCAGGAATTTTTACTGTTCACCCGGATTTTTAGATTTTCAAAGTGGCTTAATAAATAGTAAAAAATTCTAAAAAATGTAAAATTTGGTCTCTAAGCACATTTCAATATGGAAATCACATCTAACGGTTCGGATCGGTTGTTTGGACTTTCAAAATGAAAATATAGTGTGAAGTACAAACGTGTGGTGCTCCGCATCTCACCCAAGTCCATCTCTCTCTATATATATTATCTTATGTTATGTTCTGATCATTTTATTTTTGTCTCAACTGTTGTTAGTTCTGCTCCTTTCAATTTGTCTTTTACATGACAACTAATTAACAGGTGCATATCTACATCTACATGAATGGCATGTTAAGTTTTAGAATTTAGATATGTTTTATTGGCACCAACTTTAGAGGCTAAAATTTTATGGAGATGGTCTTCTTCTAATTCTTTTATTGTTTATTTTTTTTTTATCAATGACTCCAATACGGTGATACATCTAATAGGAATTATGATACAATTTGGAAGTCACATATTCTCCTTAAAATAATTTTTTTTCTTTGGTTAATTAGAAAAGATTAAATCTTAACAAGAGCTAATTTAGCTAAGCAAGGTTGAGAAGGATGGCCTAACTGTCCTTTTTTACGGCTCTCTTGAAGCAGCATAACATCTTTTTGTTAGTTGTTCTTATGTATTTACTATTTGGTCTTGGATTGCTCAATATAATAATTTTACTTATGCTTGCAGGACTTCAGAAGATTTGTGGTTTATTGATGCTTCTATTCCGTTTAAACATCAATAATTGATAGAGTTAGTAAGAGGTGTTGTAATTTGATCGATATGGCTAGAAATAAATAAGATTATCTTTACAGATGCTATTCTGGCTCTAGGAACTAAGGTACTATCATTGGCCTTTTTTTGATGAAGTCCAGGTCTAAAACTGATTTTTTTAAACTTGACTCATCTATTGCCTTCTAATGCTAAGGACTTACCTGTTGGAAATTTATTTTAAAACTCAAAATTTATGTAATTAAATATATTCATGTTTTTTTAAGTTTATGAGTTATAGAGCTTAATTTCTTTGATGCATTGATACACAATTAATTAAATGACATTCATTCTTTTAATTGTTATTAATAAAAATAAATGGTAATAGCTATTCATTTGGTCCACATATTTTATTGACATGAATAGCAATTACTATTTGATTCGTTGATGCTATCCATGTAAGAGCTTGAGCATTCATTTTTGAACGTTATATATTTTTATTACGGTAAGAGAATGAATGAATATTTTAATTGTCATTTATTTATAATTATGTATATGTTATTTGTCTATAAATAATACATAATACTTGAAGAGTTTATTATTCAACAATCTATTCAACAATTCGCATACTAGATCTCTTACTCTTTCTCTTAACTTTATAATTCATAAATTCAATTTCTATTCTCCTGCAAACAAATATTTTCTTTATAAAAAACATATTATTCTGCTATCATTGTTGAAAGAAGCTACATCAATTTCTACCACGGTTGCGCCAGCAGGTAAAGGAATACCGGCGTAACTTGGGGCAAATTTAACTGATTATTCCTGCGCTTAGGATGAGAAGTTGCCTTAGGTCCACATTTTGCAGCTCCAGATAATAAAGTTTTAATTTATATTCTTGATTATATTTTTAATATAATTGATATTTATTTAGTGATCAAAATTCAGATTTAAAACTAGTTGGTTAGTTCATATTTTTCAGCAAAAACCCTTAATCTGAATTTGATGAAATTAAAATTCTGATTTTAATTATCTTATATATTGTAGAATTAATTCGTGGATCAAATTTTAATTTAGTTGATCTATGTTACATTGTTTAATAAGTGTTTGGATAGTAATTATAAAAATCCAGAAATCTGAAATTTGCAACTTCTAATTAATTTTTTTTATTAGATTGTGAGTTATATTTTGTAGACTCTAGTTTCTTACAGCTTTACCGATTAATGAAAGAAATTGGATATCCAATAAAAAAAATATAATAAAAATACTGTAGAAAATTTAAAATATATTATACTGATCCAACCAAATTATAGAAAAAAAAAATCGAAACCTTATTCACCAATTTTTTTATTTATATCCAAAAAATAAATCAAATTACAAAAAATAACCACTTCAGCATTGAAATTTGAAAACTACCCAATCCGGTTAACCAGTAACTGAATTTTTTTTTCCAGTTACCCAATTCCTGGATTAGTGAAATGGGTCCGGTTATTGGTTAACCGGAAATGTGAAATGGGTCTAGTTATTGGTTAACCGGAAATGAGCAAAATGTTTGCTATGGTATATGTCCAGTTAATGGTGCACCGGTTTTTTTTTTTTTAAACATAAATTTTTATTTTTTGTATTAAAATATTAGAAATGTTGAATATATTTATTTGAAAATAGATGAAATATAATATAATTTGATTTATTAGAAAGATTGCAACAAATAACCCGAATCAATATTTTTCAGGTCGGATTTTTCGCGGCTATAAGAAAAATTAATATATTTCTTTATGTGTTATTGAAAAAAAATAAAAATGCTTATATTCCGAGTTATTGATTCCGGTTCAAAAGTCACTTCTAGGTAATCTAGAAAATATTATGATCTGTCTAGTACATTTAATTTATTAAAAGTTGTAACTATTTTGTGAATTGTTTTTGAATAACGATCATTAAATGAATTAATTTTTTTGTTTTTTTTTCAAAATAGATACAACTTTTAATAAATTAAATGTACTAAAAAGATCATAATATTTTCTAGATTACCTAGAACTGACTTTTGAACTGGGATCAATAACTCGGAATCTAAGCATTTTTATTTTTTTTCCAATAATACATAAAGAAATATATTAATTTTTCTTACAGCCGCGAAAAATCCGACCTGAAAAATATTGATCTGGGTTATTTGTTACAGTCTTTCTAATAAATCAAATTATATTGTATTCCATCTATTTTCAAAGAAATATATTCAACATATCTAATATTTTAATACAAAAAAATTCTTTAAAAAAAAAAAAAAAAAAAAAAACACAAAACCAGTGTACCATTAACCGGACATATACCATACCAAACATTTTGCTCATTTCCGGTTAACCAATAACCGAACCCATTTCACTAATCCGGGAATTGGGTAACCAGAAAAAAAATAAAATATGGTTACTGGGTAACCGGATTGGGTAGCTTTCGAAATTCAATGCCGAAGTGGTTATTTTTTGGATATAAATAAATAAATCGGCCTTATTCAGATACCCTCAAATTTGATTAAATATGTATTCTCAGTTATATTCATCCTCAAATTTGGTTAAATATTTTTTTTTTAAGGTTCAAATTTGGTTAAATATTAATTTGCAATTATATATAATCAATTAAAACTCCTAACCGAGCTTTTGTTATTCTTATTTATTTTTCATCGTATTGTTTTGTTGAATGTTAATTACTAGTCAGTGTTATTGCTGGAATATATAGATATCAAACTGTAGATTAGTCAAAATTACATAATAAATATTTTTCGTAGAAGTTACAAGATTTTAAACTTCATCAATTTCCAAATATATTTATTCAAAATAACAATAATAAAAAGTTATTTATACTTCATAAATGTTATCTCATTTAATAATAACAAAAGGTTTCTGTTATTTTATTCAAAAATAATTTTAGTGACCGAGTTTGATTTCGGAAAAAAAAAGAAAAGGAATGAAGTTACTAGAATTATTTAGTAATAAGGCCTATTTTTAAATAAAAATAAAGTTAGGGACATAATACAAATAAATTTGTAGGTTCATTGGTAAAACAAAAAAAAATTACCATTAAATATGAAAAGTCAATTAATGAAGAAACATTAACTGTGAGCAATGCTTTAGCATTACCCTTATATTTTATAACCGATTTGTATAATTAATTATTATAAATAGAAAAACTGAAAAGCCCTGATTAATGCTCTTATAATTGTCTCTGTAATTAATTTCATTAATCACCTTAATTACCTCTTTAATGACCAGGAAAACAAAAAGTAACTATGAATGTTTGTTTCTTAAATTAACACATAAAATTAGTGTTAGTTTCATATAATTATAAAAAAAAAATATATATAGAGGAATCAACAAGTGGTACAACCCATCTAATCAATATTAATATTGATAATTTCCCTCATCTAATGTCGTCCATATAATTAGATGAAATATTATATTTAATATGGGGAGGTAGTGACTTGAGAAGTCATTTTAGGAGTATAGTATAATATGAATATATAAATAATAACATTATTAAAAAAATTACAACCGGCTAATATGAATTTATATAACTGCATCTTTTAATCCAATTTTTGAACACCAGATATAATTACATCTTTAATGTTCTTAACTACCACTAATGATCGCAAAAATGTTGCATATGAAATGTAAGCTATGTAGATTATCAAGATACGTTCCCACTTTTATAATAAAAACAAAATGCAACGTTGTTTTTTGTATCTGATTAATATTAAATTAATCTTACATCTCAACTACTTACTGATAAGGAAAATCAAAATCAAATTGTATTCTCAAACTTTACATGAGACACTAAACTATTTCTTTATTACAAAAAATATATATCTTGACTATACTAATATGGGTACGTACTGAGACTTCAAGTCTTCTATGTATACAAATAAGAAATAATATGGTTATTAAAATTTACAAGTGAAGCAATTGAGTCACTGTATTTGCTCAATATATCTTTTTTTTTATTTTTAGAACCAATTCGTTCCCGATAAAACAAGAAAAAGAATTATGTTTTCTATAAATTTCATGATCAGGAGAGAAGACGAGAAGGGATGAATTTCATTCCACGCGATTTGAAGCGAGAAAAAGCAGCCAGTTGAAATCCGGACAAAAAAGGTCGAATTTGGTAAGAAAAGAATTCGTTGGGGTTAAAAGACAAAATTACCCCTTTTCAGCTTCCTATCCTTATTCTGATAATCGTTGTAACTCGTAAGCAAAGTTTTCAACAATAATGTTATGTATTGAATGAAGGGTTTAATCTTATTTCTAGGTAAAAAAGAAGAGAGATTAGAAAATCGGAGCAATCTCACATGAATCTAGAGGTGTAGCTAGAAGAATAGTTTTGATGTGTAAGATGCTTTTATATCTCTTTACTTGATTGACTTTTAGGTTTCAATGGCATACCAATAAATACAGTGATGAATAAGCCTTTTTTTAAGATGCCTCTGAAATCAATTCTTCATTTAGAATAAATCATTCCAATAATCAAAATTCAATTTCAAATCATTTATTTTCTTCTCTATTCCATTGAAATAAATTGAATTTTTGCTCTACTGCTATTCCGATCAGAGTGTCCCTCTGATCAGAGCGCAAGTTTTCTCCTCAAACAAGAAATGGAAATGGATTTATCTTTCACTAACTTGATTGGAACGCGGAGAAAAGCAATAATAGAAACGATTTGACAGGATTTTAAGAGTGCCAAATCATGTGGAGAAATCACAGGAAAAATGATGGTATTTGGTGAGAATTCAATTTGTCATAGTGAAAAGTCCTTGATACCCTTGTCCCTTTCAATAGATCTGAAATGCACTGAGACGAAGAAAGCAGTGGAGAAAGAAGTTTGAACGAGAGATCAGCGGAGAGTAGAGAAAGACATAACTAGGTATTGAGACGAGAAAGAGAAGAAGAGAGGAAGAGGGAAAGATGCGAACACGAAGGTGAAAAGAACCCAAATTTTAACGGCATTCCTTGTAAATAAGTAAAAGATTATGTCCTTTTTAATTTGTCTTCAAATCAATTCTATTTTTTTACACTAATTATTCCAATCATCAAAATTCAATTCCAAATCATCTCTTTTCAACTCTATTCTATTGAAATGAATTGAAATTTTGTTATACACCTATTCCGATCATAGTGTAAAGTAATTGACATCTAAAATAAAACAAATAAAACTCCAACATATAATTCTCGGATTTAATTAATATTATAGGATTCCAATTTTATAGATATAATAATAAATCAAAATACTTAAAATTTTATTATCAGATGAGATAATTAAATATATATTATTATAGTCTGAAAGATTACTAAACTAAAATTGAAAATATTTAATACTTCTGAAAATAAAGAACAAGAGAAATGTGGGCGTATAATTAAAAATAATAATAACTAAAATAATTGTGATCAATTTTATTGATTGAGGTTCATTTTTAATCATGATTACTAATTAGCATACATGATTCATAATGTTATATTAAGAAATAATTAAATAAGATGTCAATCTTATTATTTGATATATAACCGAAAAATATGAGGGTTAAATTTTTATTAAAATATTTATAAACCTACCTAAGTCATATATGACATGAAATTATAAATGCATTAATTAACTTTTAATTGCACATTGTTGATTATGAGTTTCATAGAATGATAGAATGATTTATTATTATGTTATATCTAGTTAATTGTGGAGATTAAAATGTTAGAGAAATATTAAATTAACCCTACGATATATACAATATGTATGGCATAAATATTGAATGAATGTCATTGATTTTAATTTTATGAAAAATTATGATATATATATATATATATATATATATATATATATATATATATATGAGCTATGGTGAGCTATAGAGTAAAAAGGCTTTTTTACTCCATGGAAAAAAATTCTATTTTGAAAATTCAAACAACCGATCCGAACCGCTCAACATAGTCTCCATATTGAAATGTGCTTGGAGACCAAATTTTACATTTTTGGAATTTTTTTACTATTTATTAAGCTACTTTGAAAATCGTTGATATGGTGGTCCAAAAATTTTTATTGTTTTTACTGTTCATTCGGATTTTCAGATTTTCAAAGTGGCTTAATAAATAGTAAAAAAATTCCAAAAAATGTAAAATTTAGTCTCCAAGCATATTTTATTATAGATTAAATATCTAATGGTTTGGATCGGCTATTTGAACTTTGAAAATGAAGATATTACATGGAGTATAAACCCCTTTTACTCTATAGCTCACCATAGCTCATCTCTCTCTATATATATAGAGAGAGAGAGAGAAATGGGCTACGGTGAGTTGCGAAGTAAAACACATTTCTATTTCACGCCGTATTTTTATTTTGAAAGTCCAAATGACCGATCCGAATTGTTAGATGTTTAATTCATATTGAAATGTGCTTGGAGACCAAATTTTACATTTTTTGGAATTTTTTTACTATTTATTAAGCATTTTTGAAAATTGCTGTTTTGCTGTGAACAGTGAAAAACAGTAAAATTTTCTAGACCATCAGATCAGCAACTTTCAAAATTGCTTGATAAATAGTAAAAAAATTCCAAAAAATGTAAAATTTGATCTCCAAGCACATTTCAATATGGAGAACAAGATAAACGGTTCGGATCAACGTTTTAAACTTTAAAATCACAAAATATGAGCATAAAGTAAAATAATCACTTTATTTCGCAACTCTCTCTCTCTCTCTATATATATAGGAATATGCTAGCGTGCTATGCATAGCATAGAACCCCTTCATGCAACGGCTTGGATTTTGAGTTTTCAAAATCCTAATGGTCGATCCGAACCGTTCATCTTGTTCTCCATATTAATATGTGTTTGGAGACCAAATTTTATATTTTTTGGATTTTTTTTACTATTTCTTTAGATTTATTGAAAATCGCTGTTTTCAGCAAATCTGTACCATAAAAAAACAGCGATTTTCAATAAATCTAAAGAAATAGTAAAAAAATTCCAAAAAATGTAAAATTTGGTCTCCAAACACATATTAATATGGAGAACAAGATGAACGGTTCGAATCGACCATTAGTATTTTGAAAACTCAAAATCCAAGCCGTTGCATAGAGAGGTTCTATGCTATGCATAGCACGCTAGCATGTTCCTATATATATATATATATTATGATTATAGCTAATATGTATTAAATGGGATTACATTATATTTTTCTTGTATGTTGAAAAGAATGTGAGAATTTTAATTATCATACATCATGACATGAGGTGATAAAAATTTATTGAGATATACTATGCTTAATCTATCCTGATGTCTTAAATTATTTTGATTGTAATAGAATGCTTGATTTTGACATTCTATTGAAAACAATTATTGTTGTTAGCTCATATATTTTATTATATGTGATTAATTTTATGTTATATGATGCTACAAAATTAATATTTTCGAAAGCATAATTTCTAATAATCATTTGGTGAATATTATTTTGCAAGTTTTTTTTTGAAAAAGAAAAATTACTTGCATGCTTGAGCAATAACTGATAATTCATTGACATGAAAATATTGATGATGAACTAAAAATTAAAGTCCTTGTGTATATAGGACGAAAGTCCTAGAGTCATCGAGGGGATCAAATTTAGCCTAATGGGCCAATGTGGTGTGGGAACCCAACCTCTGTGATGGGCGATCCCCTGAAGGGGGTTCAATGGGTAAGAACAAGCAGATAGGTTTGCCAAGGAGTACAATAATATTTTAGATATGGAACTTGTTAGTTTGTAATAATCTAGAAGTCAATAATACGATAAGTTAATCATAAAGCTTTGTTCATGAATTGAATGTTTATTTATATATCATTTTGTTGCCTTGAGTATTATTGCATTTGTGGATCATTTCGAGTTCATGACTGAAATTGTGAAACTCCATAATATAGATAATATATACTCTTAAAAGATCACTGACCAAGGTAATTAGCAGGAACACTAATTACCGCTATAAGGTTAGTATGTGGATTAAAAGATGGTTAAGTTTTACAAACCACCTGACACGAGATGTCATTTTAATCACATAGATACATGTTCTAGGAACATGGTATTTGACAGACCCCGAATGAAACATTAAATAGAATTGTGTTCGTGTCATTAATGTTTTCATTCAGTGTCAAAGTTCTGCAGTATGAGGTATTTATCGTTCCCATTAAGAAATATATATGAGTAAGTGTTATCTAACGCTGTCCGTAAAAAGCAGCCATAACGGTAGCATTTCCGTATGTATAGCTTAGGTGAGGAAGTGATAGTCTACCAAGAATACTACTTGTCCCTCGTATCTCTATACGAGCTATAGCATCACTGGGCCCCTTGGTAGAGTTAGATTATCTGCATGCAGTATAATTACAAGAGTAATTATATTTGATAATCTACTCAAGATCAAGAAAAGATACAGTTAACAAGGATGACACATATCTACCTTAAAACTGATCTGATAGCTATGAGACAGAAGAACTGACACAAGTAAATTGTTTACTGGATCGTGATATTGTACAGTACAGCATCATCTGTGTAATTGGATGGTCATGATGTGTTGCCAGATGCCACCCATGACTAACAGAAGTTAAAACAGTTTTAACTCTGTTTACCAACATAACACAGATCCTATTGGGTCACACCATATAGGAGCTACTCGGAGAATCTTACTGATTAATTATAAATTGATTATAATTAATATTAAGATGGTTATAATTGATTATACGTGATATAATTAAATTATAAATGTCATTTAGAATGACAAGCAGAAACAACGGTTAATTTATAAACGTACACGTTACGTTGTATAAAAGTTACCGAACAATAACCGAAAAGAAATATAATTGTACATGACAATTATATATATATGATTTGGAATTTTAATTGTTAATTATGGGTTTGAATTATGGATTTAAAAGCCCAAAATAATCAAAGCCTTAATTAAAATTAAAGGCCCAAAGTCAAAGCCCAAAATCAAAGCCCAACACTATTCATGCCTTAATGGGCCAAGGGCAAAATGGTCTTTTACCCTTGGTGCCGACTTCCCATGTGTTGACATGTGTCATGTGAGGTGGCAAGGGTATTTTGGTCATTTCACATGAAAAAGGATGAGGTGTCAAGGGCTTTTGGTAAATAGATTTGTTTTGAGGGGTATTTTGGTCTTTTGCAAACCTCCTCAAAAGTCTATAAATAGAGGGGTAGGGGTAGAGAGAAAGACTCACTAATTCACGTGTTAATCTGATTACTTTGTTAATCGGTTTTTCTCTCTTCCTTGATTTTGGTTATTTCGAGATTAGGAAAATAATATATTTTGCGAAATCCCGCGGTTTAGCTTTTAAAGCGATACCAAGTAATCTCGGGACACAAATATATTTATTTCGTCCTTTTTCTCGGTGAATAGTGTTTCAGCAGAATTCTGCGGTTTACGGTATTTCTGGCAGAAGAAATAAACCGCTCTCCGGTTAGTCCTGGTGGATAACCGATAGAGGTATCACACGTGTGATACTACGAGTCGATTCCTTCCTTGGTGTAGCTCTTCTCGCTTATTCTGCATTCCAACTGAGATTTGGAATTGAGGTATAAATTGTTATATTAATCTATTTAATTTGTAAATAGATTTAATGCTTTAGAAAATCAATTATGGAGTAGATCTGTAAATAAATTAAATGAGGTTTTGATGCCAAAGGAATACTGAAGGTGGACCGCCTTGGAAGGTTTCCTGACATACCTCGTTTAATTTTTAGCTTAACTTAACCGTAAAATTTTTGTTTTACACACTTCCGCTGTTAAGCTAAATCAATGGGTTTGAACCGTCAAAACCCCAACAGTGGTATCAGAGCTCAAGGCTCTCCCGCTAATTGATTTTCTAAAAGTTATAACTTATGCAAATAAGGTGCATATACCGCGTATCGGTTTAAATTCTTACATTTGCAGCACAAGTCCAAAACCGATTAGAAATGAGATTTTCTTGGTTCGGTTTTTCCGACTAAGAAAGTTAAATTAGATTTACGCTTTCTTTATGCTTTCTTTATGTTTTCGTTTTCGAAAACTTTTGATTGCGTTAAAGTTCATCGAAGAATGTGATGAAGCAATAAAGTACCTTAGTAAGAGCTGTCATTTCCACACCGTAAAAGAGATGGTTCTGTCTAGGAAAGATTGAATCTAGCGGTCCTTGTGACCCCGATCTTTCCTGGGAGCCCCTTTTACACGTCCTAATGGCTGGCCGAAAAGGAACTTTGTCACGTTACCAAATTGCTTTAATGCTTTTGAAATGGCAAAATTTAGTGTAAGTTTTTCGCCTTTTCAAAAACCTTTGGATAAGTAAAGTTCATCGAAGAATGTGATGAAGCAATAAAGTACCTTAGTAAGAGCTGTCATTTCCACACCGTAAAAGAGATGGTTCTGTCTAGGAAAGATTGAATCTAGCGGTCCTTGTGACCCCGATCTTTCCTGGGAGCCCCTTTTACACGTCCTAATGGCTGGCCGAAAAGGAACTTTGTCACGTTACCAAATTGCTTTAACGCTTTTGAAATGGCAAAATTTAGTGTAAGTTTTTCGCCTTTTCAAAAACCTTTGGATAAGTAAAGTTCATCGAAGAATGTGATGAAGCAATAAAGTACCTGAGTAAGAGCTGTCATTTCCACACAAGAAAGAGATGGTTCTGTCTAGGAAAGATTGAATCTAGCGGTCCTTGTGACCCCGATCTTTCCTGGGAGCCCCTTTCACGTGTCCTAAATGGCTGGCCCAAAAGGAACTTTGTCACGTTACTAAATTGCTTTATGGACCAAAAAGAATATCTGTTTTAAAAACATGTAAACTGTTTATATGCTTTAAACGGTATAGAATAAAGAACTGAGCATAGCTGCAAAATAAAGAATTAGGAACTGATAAATAAATATACCTGACTTGGTCCCGTATATAAGTAAATTAGATTTACTGCTTTGATATGAACTGAATAAATTAGATTTATCGCTTTCATGAACCGTGAAAGAACGTGATGTCAAAGAAAGATTTGTGAAGGAACTCACCGTTATCTTTCTGGCAGACGACTTTCACGTGTCCGCAAGAATGTCTAAAGTCAGTTACAAGAACTGACTGCTTAACAAAAGCTAAACATATGAAAGAGATACTGCTAAGAATAGAAAGTAAT